>JAHWFP010002398.1:47503-76735 GCA_023313725.1 Lithobius niger | reverse complement strand
TGGGGGGTTTTATGCTGGAGAGGGGGGAAAGCGCGGACGTCGAGGATAGCTGCGGGGGTCTGATTGGCTGAGGGCCTCGAGAACAATGGAAAGTGGGAGGAGAAGTCGGATGAACAAAGGAACTGGGTGCAGAGCCGTTTGAAGGAGTAGGAACATGTAAAACGGAAAAAGATAGGCCTGTTTTGAGTTTCACTCAATTGAACTTTCGGAAATGGGCCTTTACTTTGTATTATTGGCTACGGATTGAATATTTACATGTTTGCAACGTGATTAGGCTCTTGTTAAAGCTTATTACTTGGCTTTGGGTAATGTCTAGAACATTACTATTAAATTAAACAAGCTTTAACGGTAAACTGTAGTGTTAAACACCACAACTAGTTTTGGCTGGGGAGGGGGGCAAAATGGGCAATTCGAAGTTTTTGCACAGTTTGACTTTCGGATTTGGTTTGAACAGATCTTTTCAAGAATTCTTTTAGTGTTTAATAGTAGATCAAGCTATTCGTAGGTTTCGGTGGGTCACAGTCAGGTCCAGAGGAGAACTAAAATAAACATATATACACTGAAAAATTCGTGTCCGGTAGAATGCCAGGTCGTAATGCGTTTATACGTTTGGACATATGGTAGCGTTTCTGGGGGTAAAAGAATATAAATAAAGTATAAATGCGGTTAAATAAACTAGCTAGTTGAATGCTATAACGCCTTAAGTTACAGAGAACATTTAACGTTTAAAAGTTTAAAGTTAAAATTCGATCGTTGTGGAAATTTTCCATATGGATTGCGGCCGACAAACACAATAAAAAATATCACACTTCAAAATGGTTGTCTGTACAAACCTCCTACAATACACTAAGCTAATATGTTTGGGCTTTTTGCCCTAAAAGAAAAGAATAAAATGAAGATACAGAAATACAGAGTTTTATAATGGCAGTCATGATGAAAGTGTGATGTAGTCGGTTTTGGTCAATCTTCAAATGTAGTTTCAATGGTCTTCAAGGAAGAAAGTTCAAAATTGGGCTTCCCCAAGAGTCTTGTATTTTGACAGGCTATTAAATGTCGAAGAGTTTGTGGAAATCGGACCATTATTGCGAAAACGGCCAAATATGCCTCGGCGAGGCATTTGGGTGCCTCGAGAAAAAAAAATTTCATTTTTGGAAAAACAGGCGTTTTTCGGTGGCGCTCGTTTACACTGCCTTGATGCAGCAACAATCACTAGATGCTTTCCAGGTTTGTCCAGTAGATTCTGAAGTTTTAGGATTTAAAATTCAGCAAATACACTATTTTTAGGTTTTGTTGCTCCTAGATGGAGCCACGGTTGTAGCGACAAACTACACATTGTTTAAAGAAAACATGCACGGGAAATTTACTTTGTTAGATTTCCGGTTTACTTGCAACAAGAAAAACTCTAATTTAGAGAAAACTACTTTAGGTTAGATATTTAACCTTCATTTTATTGGAAACACCAATTCAGTGCTAGAGCCATAATAAATGCATTTATTTCCACCCTAGACTGACATAGAATTCACACTAAAACATCGGTCCTACTTTTAACAAAAAAAAGGGACTGGGAAAAAAACTATGTTTAAGTTTTTTTATTTGCTTATCACGCTGGTTTTAATTTAGATTAAAATTCAGGCAACTTTACTTGACCAAACTCTGGGAAAAAATCAAAGCTTATAGGGGGAACACTTTTACTACCAACCTTTAAATTACTTGTTTCCAACTTATGGTTGGGGGAAGTTAACTCACGTAACTTAATCCATTCGTCAAAGTTAAACTCCCTAACCTTGGGTTTATCTGACATGACTAAACTTTTGTTTATATCACTAGCTGACAAACTTCGTTTTATTATGCCTGTAGGAGGCAGGTTCAACGCATTTTTCGTTGCTTGTTTACGCCAACAAAGATGGCGACAATCCATCCTTTGGTCAAGAGAGGGGACTTGGGTCTCATTATCTCGTAATGGGTTGACTTCTGAAGTTTTTAGCAGACCCCTTTCGTCTGCGCTTGAGGACTTAACGACGATAGGCGGAAGCACTGTGGGGGTTTGGGGCTTGACCAATCCCGCGGGGCTGGTTTGTCTACGGCGGCTCTTACGTTTCTTTGATTGACGTGGGCCGTTTCTGACGGGGGGCGTAGCCACCTCGGCTGATACTGAAGAAAAATCACGGGGCGTGGCGATTACTGGTCTGCGCTGTTTGGTTAATGATTCTAATCCTGTCACGCCCAAAACGACATCGTAGAACGAATTGTTGACCGGTGTAATACACGCTACTGTTTTTACCACTGTGCCATCATCTAACTTTAGGATTAGATTTACCTGATCTAAGGTGAACACTTGTTTACACAAGGCAGTTTTACATTTAATCTTACGTTTTAAGCGTGGCCAATTTCTGGCGAGCCTAGCGCTAACTAGCGAAACTGTGCTTCCGGAGTCGCATAAAATATTAATTTTATTTTTCCCTATGCTACCGGACAGAGTGCTAGCCTTAAGAATTTTACTGGCATTTTTCCCAACTGGGAAACATGCATTAACTTTCTGGGGTTTCGAGTTAAGCTCGGGGCATTCACTACGAAAATGTTGGGGAGAATTACACACGTAGCAGCACCTAACTCTATCTTGATTTAGGTTAGTTTTTTCACTAGCTCTAATGTTTATGGCAGGGTTCCCTTCACGGTTATCTGCGTTTACACGGACAGATCCGGCCGGATTAGCTGTCGTGTTGTGGTTACGGTTGTGACCACGCTGTTGACCAGTAGGTTTAGAACCTTGGTTCGACGCTACAGCTATGGGCTGTGTTTTGGCTGCACGAGTGGCAGCTTCGGTAGCAATTTGTTTATTGCGGGTTGTGAATTCGTCACAAAGTTGGGCTGCTTCAGCCAACGTCCCTAACTTAATTTGATCCGGGATCCATTTCCTAAGTTGGGTAGGGCATGATTTATAAAATTGCTCTAAAAGCATTAAATTGACAAGTTTGTCATAGTCCCGGTTAACTTTAGCCAAAGCTAACCAACGAGTAAACAACGTTTCTAACTCAAACGCATAGTCAAAAAATTGTTGATCAGCTTCTTTCTCTAAAGAACGAAACTGTGTTTGCACCGACTCTTTAGTCTGAACAAAACGGGCAAGTATTTTACTTTTTACTAAATCATAGTCTTGCATCTCAGCGTCTGTTAGCTGATCGCAAACTTTAATGAAAACCTCACCGACGAGGGGTTGGAGTCCCGTGACCCATTGATCTCTAGGAATCTTTTGACTAGTCATTGTACGTTCAAAAATCTTAAGGAAACTGTTGATTTCAGTTTTAGGCGTCCAATTGTTGACGAGACGAACTACGTCCGCAACCTTACCATGTCTTGCAACTGGATTTGGGGGAGCTGGGGTAGCGCCGTTAGCTCCGTTTGGAGCGGGGTAAAGATTTAACGAAGCAGCGTTTAGCTTGGCTAGTTCAAGCTGCTTATCAAGTTTGGCTAGTTCCATTGCACTAGCGCGATCACTAATTTGGGCTTCTTGGTCCCTTTCTTGGGCTTTAAGAGCGGCTTCCCTGTCTTTAAGGGTTAATTCATGAGCCCGGCGTTTTTCGGCATCCGCCACTTCTAAGGCTCTTAACTTCAACTCTTCTGCTTTCAGAAAAAGTTCGTTCTCCTTAACGGCTAATTCTTTTTTTGTTAAAAGGATAGCTTCTCTCTTTTCAATAGCGCTTGCTAATGCATCAGAGAGTTCGTTTAAGTCTAATTTGCCATCTTCGAGGGCTGCTCGTAAGATTTGTTGAGATTCGGTTCTAGAATCACTAACTGTAAAACCTAAGTTTAAACATGCCTTTTTGAGGTCTTTGTTTTGTAAATCACGAATGATTTCTTCGAGTTGATCCATTTCGGACATTTTTACGTTTTAACGTGGTTTCAAAATAAAACTCTTATAAGTGAAACAAAAATTAAAAGCAGCCGCTTAAAATTTAACGTTAAGTTTGAGCAGAGCGAATTAATAAAAAAACTTCTCTCCCAAATCCAGTAAGTCGATACAAAAAAAATACACTCTCAAGAACCTCCAGCACTCTGGTATATGAATAGCTAAATTGCATAAATGCTATCAACTACAACACTCGGCTTGGCGGCCTCTAAGCATATCTCGTGTACACTCACCCAATTGTACAATCGCTGTACGGTCAGTCTGTCCTTCCTGTTTCCATCGCAACACGGGAAGTTCGGCACTGATTTCTGGAGTCGATCGTCTCTGGCGGTCTAATCCACGGGACCTCGGTGTAAAACACAAAATCCTCGGCTAGGCTGTACGGAGCGCAGGTTTCCTTGCGGGCCTCTTCTCCTACAGCATCGGTTGGGGTTGGGACGGCTCTCGGCTTGAGGACGTCCACTGGAAGCGACAGCTGCTGCTTCCTGGCGCCGGCAGTTGTTGGGGCTGCTGGGCGGTGGTTGTACTGTTTTTTTTTAGCTTTCAGTACGACATCTACTTCGTGACTTTGTGTATCTTAGTCACAGGCATCTGCTTCGTGGCCGTATTGTCGGGACCACAGACGTCTAGTTGGAAGTGGCTTGCATCCTTCTAGGTTTTCTTGCTTGTAGCATGGCAGGGGGGAAACGCTTGACGGGAACAGCACCTGTTCATCCCACCGCTGCCACCAGTTGTAACGGCGGACGCTACGACGGCTCAGGTGCTTGTAGCGCCTCCGGTTTCCTGGTTTGACACGGAGATTCAGCTTAAGGTGTTGCTGTGATTATTGCGACTTTTACGGCATAAGCACAGCAAGGGCTACTGTCCCGGCATGGGGGATGGAGCGCAGGGTCCTAAATTAAAGGGGCCTAACCTTAATACTGCTGGTAATTTGCTGCCACCAGCGATGGAAATTTAACCGTTTATCAAGAGCTAAACTAAAAATGGTTTACATATTTATTTACACTTAAACAGTTAATCGACTAGCAAACGAACTGAAGTTAAAAACTCCTGGTTTTTATTATAACAACAGAGAATAAAAAGCACACATTACATTTAGTTTGCACGAAAGCTTTTGAAATAAAGTATTTAAAAAGCACTAGTTTGAATTTACAACATGTAATTCGTTTTCACAAGTTTTTACTAAAACGACGTTTGTGTTTCAGAATAAAACAACCACTTAATTTTTCGAATAGAAAAAGCAATACTGAACGCTCCTCAGAGTCGTCCGCAAGATTGAACAGCCCAGGCTGGTTACAATCTATAAAAAACAGTATGTTTCAAACACGCATGAAAGATCAACCGTTTCACAGTTTTGTTTCTAAGTGATAAAACAGAGCCTTAAACCTCCCAGAGTTGCTGTTTACAAGTCAACTCCTCAAATTATAAAAGCCTCGGCTACTTATAAAGTCCGTCTGGAGTGAATAACCAATGAATCCCACACAAAGATCAAACCGTCAGTTATTTGAATTAAAGTTTAAAACAAATAAGAAAGATTTTTGTTTTTAGTAAGAGAACCACTCTGGCGTTATGGGGTGAGAAACCTAAGATGCCGCTACAGGCGTCACCACCATAATATTCCCTAGCTAGACAGAGTTTAAGTTAGTTTAAACTAAAATTTAGACTTGGGGGGGGGGTCCTAAATTAAATTTTCAAAAGCTAACAACAAACATACGAACCACTACCATCGTGCCCGGCATGGCATTCCCCGGACATGGCGTCTCCACTCCCGACTGGCGTGACCCTTCTCTAGCTTGAGATCTGTGAGCTGTGCTGTCTATGCATTCTGGGGCTGGGGTTTTATGCTGGAGAGGAGGGAAAGCGCGGACGTCGAGGATAGCTGCGGGGGTCTGATTGGCTGAGGGCCTCGAGAACAATGGAAAGTGGGAGGAGAAGTCGGTTGAACAAAGGGACTGGGTGCAGAGCCGTTTGAAGGAGTAGGAACATGTAAAACGGAAAAAGATAGGCCTGTTTTGAGTTTTACTCATTTGAACTTTCGGAAATGGGCCTTTACTTTGTATTATTGGCTACGGTTTGAATATTTACATGATTGCAACGTGGTTAGGCTCTTGTTAAAGCTTGTTACTTAGCTTTGGGTAATGTCTAGAACATTACTATTAAATTAAACAAGCTTTTAACGGTAAACTGCAGTGTTAAACACCACAACTAGTTTTGGCTGGGGAGGGGGGGCAAAAAGGGGTTTTCGAAGTTTTTGCACAGTTTGACTTTCGGAATTGCATGGAAACAGATCTTTGTAAGAATTCTTTTGGTTTTAATAGTAGTTCAAGCTATCAGTAGCATTTGGTTGGGTCAAGTCGGGCTAAGAGGAGAACTAAAATAAACATATATACACTGAAAAATTCGTGTCCGGTAGAATCCAAGGTCGTATTACGTTTATACGTTTGGACATATGGTAGCGTTTCTGGGGGCAAAAGATTATTATAAAAAAAGCTAAATAAATGAATAAATAGTTTAGTTTAATTATATGCTAAAACGCATAAAGTTAAAGTAGAGGTTTGAACCATAAATTAACGGACAAGGTTTGATCTAAGTGCAAATTTTTCATAGTAGTTGCGATCGTTCAAACACAATAAAAAATATCACACTTCAAAAATGGTTGTCACTATAAGGACACATGGCTCAGTATATTTCTCCTAAAACACAACTAAGCTAGTGTTTGGGCTTTATGCCCGAAAAATACGAGTATTAAAGTACATAAATACAGAGTTCCAATAACGATGGCGGCCATGAGGCATTAGCGCTGTCGGTGGTTTTGGTCGGTTTTCAAATGCAGTTTTAATGGTCTTCCAGGTGGAAAGTTCAAAATCGGGCTTCCCCAAGAGTCTTGTATTTGGACTGGCTATTAAATGTTGAAGAGTTGGAGAGAATCGGACCATTATTGGAAAAACGGCCAGATATGCCTCGGCGAGGCATTTTGGATGCCTCAAGAAAAAAAATTTCAATTTTCTTGAAAAACGGGCGTTTTTCGGTGGCGCTCGTTTACACAATGTACACATTTGTATTGCTTCTCTCCACTATGGTATTGTCTTATTATTACCACTATGCCTTAAGTATCTTCCACAATGTAAACATTTGTACTGTTTCTCTCTACTATGGTATTGTCTCAATAGTACTACTATGCTTTAAGTATCTTCCACAAT
Source organism: Lithobius niger (assembly GCA_023313725.1). Lineage (NCBI taxonomy): Eukaryota > Metazoa > Arthropoda > Chilopoda > Lithobiomorpha > Lithobiidae > Lithobius > Lithobius niger. Next base: position 69,628 of record JAHWFP010002398.1, on the reverse strand, counting down.
GTAAACATTTATACTGCTTCTCTCCACTATGGTATTGTCTCAATACTACTATTATGCTTTAAGTATCTTCCACAATGTAAACATTTGTACTGCTTCTCTCTACTATGGTATTGTCTCATTACCACCACTATTCTGTAAGTATCTCCCACAATGTAAACATTTATACTGCTTCACTCCACTATGGTATTGCCTCTTAGTAGTACTCCCAACAATGCACTTGGGTGATATCTACGGGTGATACACATCTAACCACTGGTACTAATGGGCAGGATACTCCTCCATAATATTCACATTTGTGTTGTTGACCTATAACCTATATCACATACCTGAGAGTTGTCAATATAATTTAACTCAAAATGTATGTCCTTGCACCCAATAGCATCATTCATCAGTAACAGATATATATCCAGGAGATTATTTGAGAACTGTGCTACCTCTGGAAAAATAGCAGAAACACTGATATATTAATCATAATGAGGAGGATAACTTCATCCACATACTATTTCACAAAATGCAGAATTCTTGTTGCTTACTGTGAAACAATGTACCAGACTCATCACATTTATATGGTTTGTTTCTGGAATGACGTATCACTGCCAGGCTCCACTTATTACAAACCGTACAAAATTCGTTTCCAGGGTCAACAACTACTACCTTTTGGATGTTACTTGTCCAACCAACAAGTATGTTACAGAAGCACAGGATATTGGAGATGCCACGTTTTCCAAACTTGTACTGTTTTCTGATGCTTGTCATGGAATATTTCTTGGGCTGAGTCTATTTCGTGGACTGGGCCCATAACCCTGTTGGCCTTTTAAGCTGGGAACACACACCAGTGGACTGAATTATTCTGGTTCCATCATTGATAAGGCTCAGAACTGTAATTAATGACTCAGTACTCTTTGACATGACTCACCAGAAGTAGGCATGTGGCATTCACTCTTATTAATTATCTACTCTACTCAATGTCATAGTTCACTTACCAATTTATTCCAACTGATATGAATACTTATACAATATACTCCAGTCTTACTTGGCTGAGGTTCCTTAAAGAAAACATGACTTGGTAATTCAAACAAGTAAAACAAGTTTCATGACACACAACCATCTTGGTTGGCAGCAGTGGGAAGAAGAAAGAGCAGCCAGCAAAAATCCTCTAACAGGAAGTGACCTTCCATTTCCTGTCTCTCAGGCTGATCCACCTAATGCCCATTGAGACTAACCTCACGCTTGGTGCATTTGGCAATACAGGTATTAGTTTTACCTACGCCTCCTCCGTAACGGCGGTCTTCTGCTAGGCAAAGGCGAGCCCTTACTGTTAGATACCGAACCACCGGCTCTTCGCCCCGGCCGAGAAACAAGTTTCTTCCGGTCCTTTGCAGATGGCTCTACAAACCCAAGAAATTTCGACACCTACCCCGAATGTGAATTTCTGTGCGGTGAGGTCAAGCTGGATTTCGGCACGGCTCTCTCCATCCCGAAGCGCATCGAGGTGCCCTCTTTCGTTTTGTACGACAACGACAAGTGTCTCCGGATGAGCCTTCGCGCCTCCTTACAAGCAGATGTCTTGAACACTGCGGTCAACGCTTTATGTGAAAAGCTAACCGAGGACACAAGCCCAGAAGGAATCCGCACCCTTTCGTCATTCACCACACCAATCTTTCAAAAAGCCAGTTTTGCTACATACCACTCGCTCAATTGGGCAACGCGGGCTCTATTCAATAACACACTCTTGTTACGCGAGGCCGCCCTAAAAACTGCCAACAACTTGAACGAGTCAACCAGACACCGCCTCCGTAACCAACCACTTCATGAATCTGATGCCCTTTTCCGTGGTATGATCCCAACTTTGGCTCCTCACCTCGACATTTCTCGGAAGCCGAAGCCTTTTCGGCAAGACAGGTCGACCTTTCGGTCCAGCAAGCCCAAATACCGACCTACATCAGAAGACTGGAACAAGCCGCCCAACCCTCCAAAGTCACCACAGAAAGACAACAGCCAGAAGACCCGGCCCTTTCGGCCTGATCAACGCGGACGGCCACGCAGCATCCCGAAAACATATCAGAAGCGCACGGCTACACCGGACCGCCGCAGCCGTCTTTCATCCCTCTGCAGCCGCAGTTCCCAACGAAAACTGTGACTACCAATATCTCTCCCTTCTCCCGGTCGGTGCAAGACTCCGCCACTTTTATCCTGCATGGACGAAAATAACCTGCAACTCCGAAATCCATGCAATAATCAAGAAGGGCTTTCATCCAACATTCCTTTCTCCACCCCCACCCACAAACCACCCCCCACGGAACCTGTCATCACCGGTCTCCATTCCCCTTTCGGCCGAAATCGACCTCCTTGTCGCGAAAGGCGCAATCATACAATACCACAACCCGGGACCGGGACCGGGACCCGGGACCGGGATTCTACAGCACCATCTTTGCACGGCCAAAGAAGACAGGAGGCCTACGCCTCATTTTCAACACGAAACCTCTAAACCATTTCATCGACAACCCACACTTCAAAATGGAAACATTGGAATCCATTCATCAATCCTTCAGCCAGCACGACTGGACCATTTCCCCAGACCTAGTGGATGCTTACTTGCACATCCCTCTCCACCCGTCCTCAATGAAATCCTTCCTCTTCATCTACAACAATCTGACCTTCGAAGTCCGCTGTTTACCCTTTGGCTTAAATGCTGCACCAAGGATTTTCACCATGGTTCTAAAACCAATTCTGGGACACCTCCATCAAAATCGACGACGACGACGACGACGACCCAGACCGCCTCCTCCGCAACAGGGACAAGACCACTCGCCTACTGAATCAACTAGGTTTCGGGGTAAACCACTCCAAGTCACGTCTCACCCCCCAGAAGCAATTCACGTTCCTAGGCGCCTCATTCGCTCTGTCACGTGAATTGCTTCACGTGAATTGTTTAAAGGGTACAAGACCTTCTCCAGAACATTCGCCTATTCCAGCGCCAATCGACCCTCTCGCTTCGCGAATTGAATTCCCTCATCGGGAAAATGGATTCCATGGCAAACCTAATTCCATACGGACGATGGATGTCAAGGCCCTTTCACCACCACAGAATCGACCACTGGTCAAACCCGCTCCTCGACCCGGATCAACGATTTCCATTTCACGAAGACTTCCCTCAAGACAGCCTCTTCTGGTGGTCAGACGTAACAAACCTAACCAAAACAACTCAGCTTCACGAACCGACCCCCAACCAACTCATCTTCACCGATGCATCGAACCAGGGTTGGGGAGCCCACATGAACAACCTGGAAGTCTCAGGCTCCTGGAGGGAAGACAGAGGTCACCACATCAACTATCTCGAACTTCGAGCAATCCACCTTGCGTTACAACAATTCCTTCCACACATCAAAAATCAAGTCGTTCAAATCCAGGCAGACAACACCACAGCTTTGGCGTACATACGGAAAGAGGGAGGAACCAAATCCAGGCTGCTCCACAACCTCACCTCAGAAATCCTCAACCTCTGCATCACAAACAACATTACACTGCTCCCCATCCACATTCCAGGGAACAGGAACGTCATAGCAGACTCGTTGTCTCGCCTCTCACCCCCAATAGGGGAATGGTGCCTCAAGAAGTCCATGTGCGAATCTCTCTTCATGATCTGGGGAACTCCCATGCTAGACCTATTTGCCACGAAGCACAATGCCAGACTTCCCCACTACATCAGCCCGATGCCGGACGACCAAGCCATAGCAATCGACGCACTGACGTACCCATGGCACAACCTTTTCGCCTACCTCTTCCCACCATTCAAACTTCTTCCACAAGTTCTAAACAAAGCCAAGGAAAGCCAAAGCCTATTCCTCGTCATAGCCCCCCTTTGGCCGTCAGAAGCATGGTTCCCTCGCCTACTATCTCTACTGGTCGACTTTTCAAGAAGCCTCCCTCTTCAGCCGGACCTTCTGTCACAACAAAAGGGCTCGAAATTCACCAAAACCCTGCGAATCTAAACCTTCACGCGTGGCTACTATCATCAAACTCCTCAAAAAGGCAGGAATTCATAAAGATGATGCCTTCCGAATTGCCTCAAAGGCCACAAGGAACTCTACAAATAAAATGTATGACAGCCACTGGTCCAAATGGTTTCATTGGTGTCACGCAAGGAAAATCAATCAAATCAATCCCTCTCTACCAGAATTATTAAGATTCTTCACCGACCTTTTCGACATCGAAAAACTTAAAGGCTCAACGATCTTGGTCTACCGGTCAGCCCTAAACTCCGTCTTCAAAGCAGCAGACAAAACTGACCTCCTTGAAGACTATCGGATCTCATCACTCCTCCGCTCATTCGAAAATGACCGCCCTTCAACAAGAAGACTCGTTGCCGACTGGGAGTTATCGATCGTACTCCAATCCCTAGTGGAAGCTCCTTACGAACCTATGCAAGACTGCTCTCTGCATCTCCTAACCAGAAAAACCGTCTTCCTAGTAACACTAGCAGCAAGCACTCGTTGCTCCGAAATTCAGGCACTATCTGCAGACCCAGCCTTCTGCATTTTTAGCCCAAACTTCACATCTGTAACACTCCACCCAAGAACAGACTTCCGTGCAAAAACCCAAAAACCATCTGAACCACCAAAACCAACCACCTTCCCAGCCCTCTCCAAGCTAACAGGAAATGAACCTGAACGTCTCCTTTGCCCGATCAGAGCACTTCGGTTTTACCTTACTCGCACCCAACATGAAGACACCGCAGAGGCAGAAACCAACTCTTCCTTCCATTTGACCTACAAACAGGTGAAACCTCACCAGCAATGATCTCCCGCTGGATCAAGAAAACCATTGATGCCACTTACGACAAAGCTAACCTGAGCAGGGAAAGAGCGACAGCGCACGAGGTCAGAGCAGTTTCCACGTCATGGGCACACCATAACGCCGTCCCACTAGAAGAGATCCTACAGGCAGCTTCCTGGCATAACTCTACGACATTCACCTCCCACTACTTAAGGAACATGTCAAGAGAAGAAAAAGGACTACACCGGCTAGGACCAATTGTCACAGCCAGAACTGTGGTCAAGCCCCCTTAGCACAATCAGAATGAAGCAGAATCAAGCCATCTCAGAGGGACGCAAGCCATTCATAGAAGGAAGCAAGACCCCTCTTACAACAACGGTCCTTTTCAGGGCCACCAAACCTTACGAAAGAGAACCAAATTCCTGTTTCATCACATGTTCTGAATAAAGTGCGAAATTCACGAATTTTTGGGGGGAAAGCCTGCTTGCATCTCGGGGCACCCCGTCAGATCGGTGCCTGCCACCACGTTTGACGAGGTCAACTGATAATACTAAAATTATCAGGTTAATATGTTTTGGCAAATAAGAAAGAACATTTTGCTGGCCCCCAGCCAGGCCGGCTAAAAATGGTTTCTTTTTTGCCTAAAACATAATAAACCAAGGACCCGCCCTGCCTCCCATCTCGAGTCACCTCCTGACAGATTGAGAGGAAAATAAATACCGACATCGGCCATGATGCCACTTTATATACAGGAGGACTGCGTCGCGCAGGCGCAGTGGGAACATGCAAGCAGGCGGATACACACAACCGAAACACCTCCAGAGATCATTCCATTGAGGACAATGTAATGCTAAAATTATCAGGTTAAGTATGTTTTAGGCAAAAAAGAAACCATTTTTAGCTGGCCTGGGTAGGGGCCGGCAAAATGTTGTTTTTATGTGGCTACATTTAATTTTTTTTCATTTATAAAAGCTTTATTTTGAAACCAGTTTAACGTTAAAACTTGAAAATGTCCGAAATGGAAGAACTCGTAGAAATCATTCGTGATTTACAAAACAAAGACTTAAAAAAAGCTTGTTTAAACCTAGTGAATCCAGAGTCGAGTCCCAAACAATCTTGCGAGCTGCCCTCAAAGATGGTAAACTTGATTTAATTGAACTCTCTGAGGCAATAGCAAGCGCTATCGAAAAGAGAGAAGCTGCTATTCTAGCAAAAAAGGAACTTGCAGCCAAAGAGACTGAGCTTTTACTTAAAGCAGAGGAACTTAAATTAAGAGCCCTTTAAGTAGCGGATGCCGACAAACGTCGAGCTCATGAGTTAGCCCTTAAGTACCAAGAGGCCCAAATTCGGGACTGAGACTCCCTACTTAAGGAAATATAAGCACACATTTCCGAACGTGCTAGTGCTATGGAACTAGCTAAACTTGATAAGCAGTTAGAATTAGCAAGCTAAATGCTGCTTCTTTAAATCTTAACCCTGCTCCAAACGGAGCTAATGGCGCTCCCCCTCTCCCCCAAATCCAGTTCCAAAACATGGTGTAACGGCGGATGCTACGACGGGGTAGGTGCTTGTAACATCGCCGGTCGCCTGGTGTAACTAGATCTTCTTACTATTACTTTTGGGTACTTTTTGTTTCAAACAAGCACAACAGCTACAGTCCCGGCGTAGGGAATGGAGCTACACATGTCCTAATATTGTAGGCCAACTGTAATAATAAGCGGTAACGCTGCCACCAAGGTGGGAAAATTAGGCTAGCTAAGCTAAGTTTAAGAGAATTGTCTTAATTTCTTACTTCTAGCGAACGACGGACGAATAAACCAACTGGGTTATAAACTCCTGGTTTTATTTTTGAACAAACATGTTAAAAATCAAAACGCACTTTACATTTACATTTTGCAAATTTATAACTGAATTAGTTTATAAATAAACACAAGGAATTTACAATAAAATTCAACACTAGAACAAACACGATGTTCAGTTAAAACATTTTCAAATAGAAAAAGTGATTTGTATAGGCACAAGGGGATTTCGCAAAAGAGCCCTCTAAATTATAAACAGCCTCGGCTGATATATAATAGTAGACCTGTTTTTACAGTTTTGTTTCTACGTGAATCAACAAAGCATTAAACCTCCCAGAGTTGCTGTTGATAAGTCAACTCCTTAAATTACAGAGCCGCAGCTACCTATAAAGTGGATCCGAGCGAATAATCAATGAAACATCCCACGAGATCAAACCGTTCTTTGTTTACTTTAAACTGCGTTTAAAAACACATAAAAAAAAAGCTGGTTTTTAGTAAGGGACCGTGAACCCTTAAATTACGGCCGCCAACGTCCGAAATGCCGTTTGGCTTGACGCACCATAAATTTACTTTCTAAAGCTACGAGGTTAAGTTAAGTTTAAACTATAAATTTTGAATGTAAATCCAAAAATTAAACTTTTAAAGCTAAACTAATTACGATACGAACCACCACCTTTGCCCGGCATGGCAACAATCGGACCGCGGCATCTCCACTCCCGACCGGCGTAGTGACCTCTAGCTTTGAGAATCCTTGAGCTGTGCTAACGAGTGAGTCTGGGTGTGGGGTTATATGCTCATTACCGGAAGTTGGCGCGGACACCGAGGATAGCTTCCGAGGGGGTGAGCGGGTTAGAGGAGTCGGACATCTGGAGGAGGAGAGACTGACCCAAATCGGCCGAGCTGTCACTACCGGAAGTTGGTGTGGCAGCGCGGACGACCGGGGTAGCTTGAGCGCTCTGACTGGCTGATGGAATTGAAGTAGTGTTTTGGTTGGATGGATTCGAATTGACAAAGGGAATTGCCGACTTGGAAACTTAGAGGCCAGGTTTGAAAAGGGCAAGTGAGTTTTCAACTCATAACAACGTGATTTTTAGGCTTATTAAAATAAACTACGATGTTATGCATCGCAACTATTGAAGGAGGGGGGGGGGACGAAGTGTAATGCACAGAATTATTATTCGACTTTGGGAATGAAACTGCTATATACAAGGCATGTTTTTAACGAAGGAAAGCTAGTTTCTTTACGTTTTTAGAGGTTCACTACGGTCGGAGTTTGGACGGAGATGCTACAAAAAATAAACATAAAATCATACACTGGGTCCGTGAAAATATACAAACATAAACATTGGAGTTCCGGTAGGGTTCATGGCAAGAAGTTAAATTTACCAAAATGTATTAAGTGCACAAATTAAAAGATTAAATGTTCCAGCTAGTTTTTAAAGGGCTATATGGCAGTTTAGATTAGTTTTTAAACTGGTTTGAACATCGGACATTTTTCATAAATAAACAAAGTCGTCACCTGTTACAAATAAAAAAATATCGTGTGTTTTCAACATCTAAGACACAGCTAAGCTGAAAAGGTGTTTTGGCTTTAGAAATATTATACAGTATTTACATGTTTTAAAGTGGAATCGCCATATAGACAATTTTTCTTCTGGTGTGGAAGAATGCTGCCCTCAGGTTTTTTCTTCGGTGGTGTTAAGGTGTCCTCACCACGAGCGTCTGATACGAGACCACGTTTACAATGGTAAAATTGCAGACGTAGTTCGTCTTGTAAATAGGTGGACGCCAAAGACTGAAATTAACAGTTTTTTAAAGATTTTCGAAAGAACCATGATTAGGCAAAAGATTGCTAGAGACCAATGGGTCACCGGGTTACAACCCCTCATGGGAGAGGTACTAATTAAAGTTTGTGGTCAGCTTTCTGATACAGAAATGCAGGACAACGAATTAGTCAAAGTTAAATTACTTGCCCGCTTTTTCCAGACTAAAGAGTCTTTACAATCCCAATTTCGTTGACTCGAAAAAGAACCGGAAATGCAGTATCACGACTACGCATTTGAATTGGAAGCTTTATTCACTCGTTGATTAGCTTTGGCTAAGGTCAACCGGGATTATGACAAACTTGTCAATCTTGTGCTTTTGGAGCAATTTTATAAGGCCTGCCCAACCCATCTTAGAAAGTGGATCCCTGACCAAATTAAGGTAGGCACTTTGGCTGAAGCGGCCCAGTTATGTGACGAATTCACTACTAGGAATAAGTAGATCTCTAGTAACGCTGCTTCTCCTCCTGTTAAAAATCAGCCGAGTCAGGCAGTTAAAAGTTTTTTCTAAACAGAATAAACCCAACCAAAATCTATCAGCTAACCTAGCTGGGACTGATAGTAATGATGGCAGTCACATTAGCTCAAATGCTAATACTGCTTAAAACTTCTAGTAACGAGAATAAAAAATATAATGCTAGATCGTGTTTTGAATGCCGATCATTTTCCCATTTACGTAATCGGTGCCCCGAACTTAATAAAACCGGCCCTGAACAAGCAAACGCATGTTTCCCAGTCAGGAAAAATGCTAGTGAGATTCTACAGCCTAGCATTCTAGAAGGTAGAGCATCAGCAGAAGACATAAAATTAAAATTTGAGCGATTCCGGAAGTTCAGTTTCCCTGGTTAGCGCGAAACTAGCAAAGAACTGGCCCCGTTTAAAACGAAAAGTTCGATGTGAAACTGCCTTGAGTAGCCAGGTATTTGAGTTACCTCAGGTTAACTTGTGTTTAACTTTGACTAATGGTGCTAAGCTAAAAACCGTAGCTTGTGTCTCGAAGGCCAGTAATTCAATCAGTGACGTTGTTAGGAGTCCCGGTATTAATTTATTAAACCGAACGCTCGGGCCTACTGTAAGCAGCCCGCTACGTGATACTGCCCCTAACGTTTCCCCCCCCCCCCCCCCCAGCTAAAACCAGTTCCAGCAAGAAGGACGGAAATCGTTTAACAGAAGCGGTCAGCCGTGACTCAATGTGCAGTCAAGTGTTACGTGTAACCCAATATGATAATGCCCTCATTAGGAAGAGGAGACATTCCGAGCCGACCATGAATGAACGTAGTAGCGCTGTCGTATAACGGCCAGTAACTCATAGTAAATCTGTCCAATGAAAAGTCGGCAGTAAAACGTGTGCCTCTTAAATGCTTTTATTACCAGAGTTCTGTAAAGTAAAATTGCCTGAATTTAATCTAACTTAAAGTCAGTGTACCCGCAAATAAAACTTAAATGTAGTTTTTTCCTAGTCCCTTTTAAAAATAGGACCGATGTTTTAGTGTGGATTCTATATCAGTCTAGGGTGGAAATTAAGGCCTAATTATGGCTCTAGCACTGAATAGGTGTTCCCAGTGAAACGGAGGTTTAATACCTAACCTAATGTAGTTTTTTCTCTAAAAAGTAGAGTTTTTTTTCGTATTGCAATAAACCGGAAATCTAACCAAGTAATTTCCCGTTTTCTTGTAAACAATGAGTAGTTTGTCGCTACAACCGTGGCTCCATCTAGGAGCAACCAAACCTAAACTAGTATGTTTGCTGAATTTTAAATCCTAAAACTTCAGAACCTACTGGACAAACCTGGAAAGCATCTAGTGAATGTTGCTGCTTCAAGCCAGCATTTTGTTTAAACATTTAATTGTTAAACGTTTCGTTTCAGTACAAATTGACTGAAAAATGTTACCTGCATTTTTAATTTGGTTAAGTGGACGTTGGAAGTACATCCACAACAAAAGCAACTTCCAGTTAATTCCAGTTTTGGCCTTCTCACCTAAATTTTAAGTGCCTATGCTACTCTCCTTGTCATTATAAACGTCTCCCTTTGTGGGAGAATAATTACAGAGATTGTAACGACACTAATTAAATATTCATTAGGAATATTCTACGGGAGTTGTAACTTGTCCCCGGTTAGCTCCTCTTTAAGTTTGTACGAAATGTCTTTCTTCCCAAAAAAGATATGTCTACCCCTGGGAGATAAAGGCTAGCCTGTTTTATAAGGTTGTTGCGTTATTATCCATAAACCTGCCAGTGTTGTATAATTATGTTTCTACTTGCCGTGAAAAATACATTACCCAATTATTAGCATTCTCCTTCTCTTAATGCTGTTTCAACTAGAGATAAAACAAGTTCTTCCGGTCCGCTTAGCTACTGCGTATATCCACTGCGCAGCCCCCTTTACATATATAGTCGAAGCGGAGCGACAGAGCTCACCTTTTCTTCTCTAGCAACCACGATGTTCACTTCCGGAAACATCGCTGTGCTTACCGTCCGCTCCAGCCCCAATATCCGTATCCTCATCCGCATCCGCCTAGAGGATGCCACGAGCAAACGGGACGCCGAGGGAATCCCCCCTTCCGCTTCTCCTGTTCCTCCATCCTTCGAGAATGCTGAGGTCCTCGAAATCACTACTGAACAAGATATGTTGGAGCCTCCAAACCATTTTTAATCCTTGGGATAACATAGTAGTAATATGTACACTTGTATTCCATAACAGGCTTGAGAAAATACAAAACATAGATGCAGCTTGCAAAAACATCGACCACCTTGGTCGCGTTCAGCCATAGAGTCACAGCTGACTAAAAACCCGGAAGTGGGTTTACTTAAAACCAGAAAACCGGAAGTGAAGCTTCCGGCGGCTCGAAATCATTGGAGGGCCACATTTAAATTTGATAATCGAATAGGCTAGGCCTATACAAAATAAACTAGGGAATATTAGTTTTATCACCTAGATTAACACCATGTCCAAATAACTATATAGTACAGGCCTATGAAATGTCATATCACACACTTCAATGTGACAGAAATATTCGAAACTATAACAAATGCCCCCTTCTGGCACAATGTTAACGATCAAATGTGTTTGACACTATCATACACATGTTATGCAACCATAGAACCAGTATCTGTAAATGATCATATTTGTTGACACCAGACCGCAATTGAGAAAAGAAGGCCGAACACAGTTTTACGAGCCTGATGCTTAACAACCATTTAGTGAACAGGTTGGCGATATTAGATTCTGACGAGACGTGGCGGATCGTGAAATATCCCCTTTGTAACCAGTCTTTTAAGAAATGGAATTTAATATCAATGTGCTTCGTCCTTCCATCCTCAATTGCGTTCCGCGTGTAATAAATTGCGGATTGTGAATCCGAGTAAATGGTAGGAACTTGCTGAAATCCCTTCAACACTTTACAAGCAAATACCCCACAAAGCCAATGTATTTCTTGGGCAGCTGGCACCAAAGCTATGAACTCCGCTTCCATGGTACTTAAGGCAACCATCGATTGCTTTTTACACCCCCAGGAGATTGGGACACCACCCAAGAAAATGATGTAACCCGCCGTAACTTCGACGGCTATCACGATCTGATGCCCAAGATGCATCACTATACCCATAAAGTGATGCGTTATTTGCGCCTGACAACCTTATGCTATACCCTTTGGTACTATAGGCGTATCGCAATACATTTAGTAGTAGTTTCACATGAGTCATTGTAAACATGGTATTGAACTGGGACAATAGAATGACTGAAAACAGCAGATCTGGTCTAGTACGAAGACTTAGAAATAGCAAGCTACCAATTAAGGATTGATATGGAAAGTCTGGTTGGTCACTTTCCTTCAAAATTTGGACACAAGTTCCCACTGGAACTGGCACTGCAAGATTACACATATTGTCCACTTTGTACTCTTTGGCCAGTCTTTCAATGTATCCTGTTTGATGCATTTCGATAGAGTTTCCGTCCCTCCGGAAATTGACCCCTAACAAGGACGTTATGGGTCCTTGTGTCACCAACTCAAAATATTCTGACAATAGGTGCAATACCTTTTCTTCCGTAACTTTATCCTTACAGAATACCACAATGTCGTCAACATAACACAATAGCACTGCTTCTCTACCCAAACTGTACACACAGTTTAATCCTAAGACAGTTTGAAAACCTATCCTGTTTAAAGTGGAATTTAACTTTCGGTGCCACTCACGCCCAGATTGGTGCAAGCCATATAAGGCCTTTCGAAGCAACCACACTTTCCCATGGTTACTAGTGGTAGTATAACCTTTTGGTATAGATATGTAAGTTGGATTTTGTAATTCTCCATAGAGATAGGCTCCCTTGACGTCTACATGGATATCTCTCCACCCCAAGATCACCACTAATATACAAAAAACAACCTTATGAGCGCAAAGTTGACAACAGGGGCAAATACCTCGTCATAATCAATACCTTTAGTTTGCCTGGACCCTTGCGCCACAAACCTAGATCTATACCTTTTTACATTTCCATCCTGATCCTTCTTCACCTTATAAACCCATTTTGTCCCTATAATTTTAGATTTAGTAGGTGGGGTAACTTCCTCAAACACTTCCCTGGCCTTAAAGTCGCCAATCTCTTCATCCATGGCCGATTTCCATTTTTCTTTATCGGTGGAAGTCATTGCTTGTTTAAATGTGGATGGCTCTACGACACAACAATGAGCTTCAAAACCCGCCTCCTCATCGGAATCATCGGCCGTGTCTGACTGAGGTTGTGATTCAGGCATGTTCGTTTTTTGTTTGAAATTAAAGACAGGGCGAAACTGAATTTGTTCATCTGAGCAGTACTTCTTTATATCTTTTACACTCTTAAACCTTTTTCCCTCTGGGTTAATGTAATATACGTCTGCCCTACCAGCCCTGGTCCCAGTTTGTCGAACAACCTGGATTCTTTCCCAATCCTCAAGGCTTACATTACGTAAATTACCACTTACAGACTGACCCTGCGAGACATTTAAGGGAACATTTGCAGTACTGGGTATCCCTACTGTGCTTGGTCCAGGTTTGGTATTTTTGTCGTCTTTGAAGTCCCTTCCTCGTCACTTGGGATTTCATCAAACCTTATCTCAAGTGTGTCTGGACGAGGTTGTTCACGGTGAACAGGCTCCTTGTCTCTTGTCCAGGTACTGGATTCATCTACTTTGAAATGCTTACTTTCGATAACCTTATTGCTCTGAGGATTCCAGATGCGATACCCACGTGTATTGATGGCATAACCTACTACAATCCCCTCCCAGGCTCTACCATCTAACTTATTACGCCCCCTACTGGGAATGTGTACAAAACACGTTGAACCTGGCGAAATGATATGCCTTACAACGGCATCCCTTGTAACGGCTGATGCTACGACGGGGTAGGTGCTTGTAACATCGCCGCTCGCCTGGTGTAACTAAATCTTCTTACTATTACTTTTGGGTACTTTTTGTTTCAAACAAGCACAACAGCTACAGTCCCGGCGTAGGGAATGGAGCTACACATGTCCTAATATTGTAGGCTAACTGTAATAATAAGCGGTAACGCTGCCACCAAGGTGGGAAAATTAGGCTAGCTAAGCTAAGTTTAAGAGAATTGTCTTAACTTCTTACTTCTAGCGAACGACGGACGAATAAACCAACTGGGTTTTAAACTCCTGGGTTTATTTTTGAACAAACATGTTAAAAATCAAAACGCACTTTACATTTACATTTGGCAAATTTATAACTGAATTAGTTTATAAATAACACGGGGAATTTACAATAAAATTCAACACTAGAACAAACACGATGTTCAGTTAAAACATTTTCAAATAGAAAAAGTGATTTGTATAGGCACAAGGGGATTTCGCAAAAGAGCCCTCTAAATTACGAACAGCCTCGGCTGTCTAGTAATAGTAGACCTAAATACAAGTTATGTTTCAACCGTGAATTAACTAAGCATTAAACCTCCCAGAGTTGCTGTTGATAAGTCAACTCCTTAAATTACAGAGCCGCAGCTACCTATAAAGTGGATCCGAGCGTTTAATCAATGGAAACCCCACGAAGATCAAACCGTCCTTTGTTTACTTTAAACTGCGTTTAAAAAAACATAAAAAAAGGCTGGTTTTTAGTAAGGGACCGTGAACCCTTAAATTACGGCGGCCAACGTCCGAAATGCCGTTTGGCTTGACGCACCATGAATTACTTTCTAAAGCTACGAGGTTAAGTTAAGTTTAAATTATAAATTTTGAATGTAGATTCCAAAAAATAAACTTTTAAAGCTAAACTAAGTACGATACGAACCACCACCTTTGCCCGGCATGGCAACAATCGCACTGCGGCATCTCCACTTCCGACCGGCGTAGTGACCTCTAGCATTGAGAATCCTTGAGCTGTGCCCTCCCGAGCAGCGCTCGGGGCTGTGCTCATGAAACTCTACTGCGTCTGGGTTTTTATGCCTTCTGCTTGGAAGGCAGGTAGAGGGTTAGCGCGGACCTGTAGGAGAGCGACGGAGGGGGTGAGTGGGGAAGAGGTGGACGCTTGGAGGAGGAGAGACTGACCAAAATCGGCCGCGCTGTCACTACCGGAAGTCGGCCATGACAGCGCGGACGACTGGGGTAGCTTGAGCGTTCTGACTGGCTGACGGAATTGAAGCAGTGTTTTGGTTGGATGGATTCGAATTGACAAAGGGAATTGCCGACTTGGAAACTTAGAGGCCAGGTTTGAAAAGTGCAAGTGAGTTTTCAACTCATAACAACATGATTTTTAGGCCTATTAAAATAAACTACGATGTTAGGCATCGCAACTATTGAAGGAGGGGGGGGGGGAACGAAGTGTAAGGTACAGAATTATTATTCGATTTGGGAATGAAACTGCTATATACAAGGCATGTTTTTAACGAAGGAAAGCTAGTTTGTTTACGTTTTTAGAGGTTCACTACGGTCGGAGTTTGGACGGAGATGCTATAAAAAATAAACATAAAATCATACACTGGGTCCATAAAAATAGACAAACATAAACATGCGAGCTCCGGTAGGGTTCATGGCAAGAAGTTAAATTTACCAAAATGCATTAAGTGCACAAATTAAAAGATTAAATGTTCCAGCTAGTTAAAGGGCTAAATCGCAGTTTAGGTTAGGTTTTTAAACTGGTTTGAACATCGGACATTTTTCATAAATAAGCAAAGTCGTCACCTGTTAGAAATAAAAAATATCGTGTGTTTTTCACATCTACAACACAACTAAGCTGAAAAGTGTTTCGGCTTTATGCCTAAAAAAATATACATTATTTACATTTTAAAGTGAAATCGCCATAAAGACGATGCTCTTCTGGTAGGTAAGAGTGCTGCCCTCAGGTTTTTTCTTCGATGGTGTTGAGATGTCCTCACCACGAGCGTCTGATACGAGACCGTGTTTACACCCTATTATACAATACACAATATGGTTTCTGGTTCATTATTTTTACGTGGGGAAACCTATTACGCAAGTAGGCCATTGTCAATGCAATTTTGGCCCAGAGAAACCTTGGCAAATCTAACTCTATAAAAATAGACCTGATCCCTTCTACGAGCGTCCGGTTGTAACGCTCTGCCACTCCATTCATTTCTGCGTAGAAGGCGTTCGTCTTCTCGTGGGTGATGCCTAAACCTGCAAGGTAACCATCAAAGGCTGACGAACAAAATTCCATCCCTAGATCGGATCTAACTGCAATGATTTTCTCATTTAATTCCCTTTCTATTTTAACTTGGAATGTTTTGAAAGTCGAGAATGCGTCACTCTTCAGTTTTAGGGGAAACACCCACGAGTAGCGAGAATAGTCATCAGTGATAGTGTACAGATATTTCGAACCACCCAAAGATGTGGTCCGACTGGGTCCCCATAGGTCCATATGAAGTAGTTGCAGGGGTCTCGTGCTTCGCACACTATCAGTACCTCTGAAACTGGCCCTGGTAGATTTCGCTATTGAACAAACATCACATTTAGCATTTTCCCCCATGGGAGACACATTTAAACCATGCACCTTTTCATTTTTACACATATGCATGATACCTTGCATATTCAAATGCCCGAATCTAGAATGCCATAGTTTTAGACTACCAATTTTATCAGTTGTACGTGTTGTACAAGCTTGTGGGGGCTTACTGCCCGACACTTGGTTTTTATTGGTCTGACCCCTCAATATAGGCCTATTTTGTGAATTATTAGTCACAACATTTCTCACCTGGTACAACCTATTGACAGTTTCTCCTACAAACAAACATGCATCCTTACTTTCCCTGTAAATACACATTTTTCCGTTATACACATTTACATGATACCCTGCTGCATCGATTCTCGCTACACTGCTAAGTTGTTTGGAAAATGTGGGGATATACAATGTATTTTGTAAAGATATTTCGTTATATTTTTCATTTTCCTCCACAAGAAAAGTGACATCTCCTATCCCTTGTATATCTGATGTTCCCTCTCCCATTGAAACTTTCATGTTATCTACAGAGCACAGATTATGGAAGAGCTCTTTTTGTGTACAGGTATGATCAGTCGTTGCCGAGTCTAAATACCAGTGGCGATTTAAAACACTCGAAGAATTTGCTTCTGCTGCTAATACCCTTGTTGATTGATTGCTTCTTTGGGGGGTATTGTCGAGAGTCGACACGTAGAAAGCACCTCGATCTGCAACATTTGCTCCACGCCTATTTCCTCGGCGGCGACCTCTCCAACCGCCTCCTCTACCTCGAGAAATGTTAATGGAGGTAGACTCGTTCTTACTAGCTAGGCCTATTTGGGTACAGTCTCTTTGAAAATGGCCGACCTGGCCACATTCAAAACAAGTGAGGGTATCCGATGACCTAGTCCGGCGTGATTCTCCTCCACGCTGTGTACTCCCTGTGTTAGTTTTATTTTTAACCCCTCCCCTAGGGTGTTGAGTTTGAAATGTGGAAAAAGCATTTTGATCATCACCTTCCCCCATAGTGACATCTGCATTCCTCATTTTTTGTCTATTGAATTCACTCAACAGTTGCTCTCGTACCAATTTCGGAGTAAATTTCTTATATTCCCAATGGTAAATTGTTTGTACAGTAGTTTCAAAACATTTTGGCAAATAGTCTAGATATTGGTAGGCAATTTCATCGTCGGTAATGGCAACCGAAATGTTTTTAAGATCTAAAGCCTTTATATCTACCCTTGCCAAAAATACTGCCATTTCTTCTCCCCCTTTAAGCTGCAACGATAGGAACTACCTACGTATTCGTGCTTTTCGTGCCCTAGACGATGGTTGGAAAACACCAGCTAATTCAGTCCAAGCTGCCGCCGCATCGACTGCGTTTGCTACAACGTTTTTTAATGCGGTTGAAACTGATAAACATATCAGTGCTAGTGCCTGTTCACCACGAAGTTTTCTCGTCTGGTTTCTTTTGCGGTAGCAGCCGGATCTAGTGGCGGTTCCGTACCGTCCACAAAGCCCCAAACACCTTTTGACATTAACAAAAATTTAGCGTCAGTGCACCACGTTTCGTAGTTTTCAGAAGTAAGCTTTTCAATTGAAAACGCCCCGGTCGAGCCAGCTTCTAACGACATGGTAATAATAGTATTGATCACTAATGTTACGCATGCATTACGATTCAAAAATCTGAGAAAGAAACATGTTGCGTCGCACACACATTTCCCTGTCACACAGCGTGCAAAAATATGCGTCGTACATAAGCCTACAACCCCGATGATAGCATGCACAAAATACGTAGCACTGAACAGCCCCGGGAACAGCATGCACAAAAATTTCGTAGCACGATAAGTACTAACACTCCTACGAACATTTATTCCTGATAATAGCATGCACAAAAAGTTTGCAGCACGATTGAACACTCCTACGACAAACGGTGAATAGCCGAGATAACAAAACGTGAATGTCAGTCCCCAAGACATCGAAAATAGAAATTTCCGAGAACAGCATGCACAAAATAATTCCGTAGCACGAAACTAATGCAATTAATGAACACTATGATAACCAGCGGATGGCTGAATAACAAAACCTGCATGCGAATGTCAAAAGTTTTGGTCCCCATGATCTTGAACTCCCGGCATGACTCGCCACTAAACACAACCACGCTACCGCTACCATTTGTTGGAATGAATTCCGTGGGTTGTGGCTGTCATGCACTTAAAAATTGGAAAAAGAACATACCTTGCTGAATGTCCAAACCATTTTTAATCCTTGGGATAACATAGTAGTAATATGTACACTTGTATTCCATAACAGGCTTACAAAGAACGGGCTTGAGAAAATACAAAACATAGATGCAGCTTGCAAAAACATCGACCACCTTGGTCGCGTTCAGCCATAGAGTCACAGCTGACTAAAAACCCGGATGTGGGTTTACTTAAAACCAGAAAACCGGAAGTGAAGCTTCCGGCGGCTCAAAATCATTGGAGGGCCACATTTAAATTTGATAATCGAATAGGCTAGGCCTATACAAAATAAACTAGGGAATATTAGTTTTATCACCTAGATTAACACCATGTCCAAATAATTATATAGTACAGGCCATAATTGCCATTAGCCTATGAAATGTCGTATCACACACTTTAATCTGACAGAAATAATCGAAACTATAACAGCTTCTCTCCCCAAGCGTCACTGTTCAAGGGAATCCGCCAGTCCATCCTCTGCTGATCCGCCACCTCGTCCGCCGCCTCCGCCACCGCCACCTCCTCCTTCGTCCTCCCCGCTGGATGGTCAGGATCCGTACTATTCACCAGACCTTTCGGATTTCGGTCTACCAGAGCCACCGTTCCCCAACGATCCGGATCCTTCTGAGATTCCGCTACCAGACTTACTACGGACGGTGGAGGAAATTATCCTCGATTGCTTTTTGTACAAGCCCTCCGCGTCCGCCCCGAATGCAGTCAAAAATAGGGGATTGGCCACGGGTTATGGTTTTTGTCTCCGCGACCAACCGTCCCTTAACCCACCTCTCCTTGGCCAGTCCACGATGTTACTCACCACCCTTCTTCAGAACGGGGGTATCCTTTTAGGTAATGGGTCCCCTCTGGCATTGGACAAGAATCATCCTCCGCCTCATCCGGGCCGAGAAAATTGGGGATGGGACCGGCAATCCTCGTAATTTTGATACTTATCTTCAATCCGAGTTTTTAACGGCGGATACGAAATTGGATTTCGGGTCCTCCCTTTACCTCCCTCGACCAGCCTCAGTTCCAGTCTTTGTTCCTCGGGATAACGACCGTATCCTCCGCCTCGACCAACGCAATGTGCAAACGGCTCTATTCTGATCCGCCTGAGGATGCCCGACAACTCGCTTTCCTCATTAATTAAGTCTTTCGAAAAGGATGCTTTGCTACCTACCATGCAATGAACTGGTTCACCAGGGCCCTTTTTAATTCTACTTTACTACTTCGGGAGGTTGCTTTGAACACTGCTCCCAACCTCCATGCGTCTACTCGCCACCTCCTCCGCAATCAAGCGATCCATGAGACGGACTGTCTCTTCCGGGGCCTCATCCCGAAGGTAGCACCGCACCTACATATATCACGGAAACCGCGCTTTGCCAAGTCAAGAGGCTCTAAACGTCCTTCCTCCATCCACCCCAAGACGGACGCTCCGCTAGGATCATCTCATGATGTCAAAACTGCTGATCGTGCACCCCCTCCTGCTCCTCGATCCGCTTCGCCCTTTCCATACAAACCCCAGGGCCGCGGACAAGGACGCTCCCTGGGCCGCTCATCCTCCGATTCCGGACGGCACTCCAAACGTCGGACCCCTAGATCCTATTGACACTCATCCTCCCCTACAAGCTATAGGGGGGGGGGGTCGCGTCTTCGGTTTTATGCCAAAGCTTGGCATGCGCTTACCGTCGACCCCATGCTTCGTGCGATTGTAGCCGACGGCTTCAAACCAAAGTTCATTGTTCCTCCCCCAACAGGCAATCCTCCGTGGGATCGTCAGTCTCATCCTTCGAGCCCTTTGCGTTTAGAAATATTATCCCTTCTTCAAAAAGGCGCTATACGCGTAGTCTCCCCCTCCCCCCCGTTTTCGCCAGGGTTCTACAGCGACATTTTTCTATGCAATAAAAAAAAAGGTGGAACTCGACTAGTATTCAATCTCAAACCCCTCAACCGGTTCATAGACAATCCACATTTCCAGATGGAGACCGTATCCTCTATCCGCGAATCCCTTCGTCCTCACGATTGGACGGTGTCGCTAGACCTAGCCGACGCCTACCTACACATCCCCCTTGTAACAGCGGACGCTACGATGGTTCAGGTGCTTGTAGCGCCTCCGGTTTCCTGGTTTGACACGGAGATTCAGCTTAAGGTGTTGCGGTGATTATTGCGACTTTTACGGCATAAGCACAGCAAGGGCTACTGTCCCAGCATGGGAGATGGAGCGCAGGGTCCTAAATTAAAGGGGCCTACCTTAATACTGCTGGTATTTCACTGCCACCAGCGATGGAAATTTAACCGTTTACAAAGAGCTAAACTAAAAATGGTTTACATATTTATTTACACTTAAACAGTTAATCAACTAGCAAACGAACTGAAGTTAAAAACTCCTGGTTTATTTATAACAACAGAGAATGAAAAGAACACTTTACATTAAGTTTGCACGAACAGCTTTTGAAATAAGTTATTTAAAAGCACTAAGTTTGAATTTACAACATGTAATTCGTTTTCACAAGTTTTGACTAAAACGACGTTTGTGTTTCAGAATAAAACAATCAATTAATTTTTCGAATAGAAAAAGCAATACTGAACGCTCCGCAGAGTCGTCCGCAAGACTGAACAGCCCAGGCTGGTTACAGTCTATCAAACAGTATGTTTCAAACACGCATGAAAGATCAACCGTTTCACAGTTTTGTTTCTAAGTGATAAAACAGAGCCTTAAACCTCCCAGAGTTGCTGTTTACAAGTCAACTCCTCAAATTATAAAAGCCTCAGCTACTAATAAAGTCTGCCTGGAGTGAATAAACAACGAATCCCACACAAAGATCAAACCGTCAGTTATTTGAATTAAAGTTTTTAAAACAAATAAGAAAGGAGTTGGTTTTTAGTAAGAGGACCACTCTGACGTTATGGGGTGAGAAACCTAAGATGCCGCTACAGGCGTCACCACCATAATATTCCCTAGCTAGAGAGAGTTTAAGTTACGAATTTAAACTAGAATTTAGACTTGGGGGTCCTAAATTAAATTTTCAAAAGCTAACAACAAACATACGAACCACTGCCATTTTGCCCGGCATGGCATCCCACGGACATGGCGTCTCCACTCCCGACTGGCGTGACCCTTCTCTAGCTGGAGATCTGTGAGCTGTGCTAACGAGGAATTCTGGGGCTGGGGTTATATACACATTACCGGAAGTTGGCGCGGACGCCGAGGATAGCTGCGTGGGTCTGATTGGCCGAGGGCCTTAAGAACAATAGAAAGTGGGAGAAGAAGTCGGATGAACAAAGGAACTGGGTGCAGAGCCGTTTGAAGGAGTAGGGACATGTGAACGGAAAAGACAGGCCTGTTTTGAGTTTTACTGAATTGAACATTGGGAAATAGGCATTTACTTTGAATTATTGACTATGGAATGAATATTTACATGTTTGCAACGTGAATTGGCTCTTGTTAAAGCTTATTACTTGGCTTTGGGTAATGCAGAGAACATTACTATTAAATTTTATAACCTTTAACTGTAAACTGCAGTGTTATACACCACAACTAGTTTTGGCTGGGGGGGGGGGGGGGGGG
>JAHWFP010002398.1:0-40060 GCA_023313725.1 Lithobius niger | reverse complement strand
TGTAACGGCGGATGCTACGACGGAGTAGGTGCTTGTAGCATCGCCGCTCGCCTGGTGTAACTTGATCTTCTTACTATTACTTTGGGGTACTTTTTGTTTCAAATAAGCACAACAGCTACAGTCCCGGCGTAGGGAATGGAGCTACACTTGTCCTAATATTGTAGGCTAACTGTAATAATAAGCGGTAACGCTGCCACCAAGGTGGGAAAATTAAGCTAGCTAAGCTAAGTTTAAGAGAATTGTCTTAATTTCTTACTTCTAGCGAACGATAGACGAGTAAACCAACTGGGTTTTAAACTCCTGGTTTTATTTTTAAACAAACATGTTAAAAAATCAAAACGCACTTTACATTTACATTTGGCAAATTTACAACTGGATTAGTTTATAAATAACACTGGGAATTTACAATAAAATTCAACACTAGAACCAACACGAGGTTCAGTTAAAACAATTTCAAATAGAAAAAGTAAGTTTGGTTAGGCACAAGGGGATTTCGCAAAAGAGCCCTCTAAATTACGAACAGCCTCGGCTGTCTAGTAATAGTAGACCTGTTTTACAGTTATTTTTCTACGTGTATACTGCAAAGCATTAAACCTCCCAGAGTTGCTGTTGATAAGTCAACTCCTTAAATTATAGAGCCGCGGCGACCTATAAAGTGGATCCGAGCGTTTAAGCAATGGAAACCCCACGAAGATCACACCGTCCTTTGTTTACATTAAACTGCGTTTAAAGAAACGATGAAATAAAGCTGGTTTTTAGTAAGGGACCGTGAACCCTTAAATTATGGCTGCCAACGTCCGAAATGCCGTTTGGCTTCACACTCCATAAATTTACTTTCTAAAGCTACGAGGTTTAGTTAAAATTAAACTATAAATTTTGACGTAAAGTCCAAAAAATAAACTTTTAAAGTTAAACTAAGTACGATACGAACCACTACCTTTGCCCGGCATGGCAACAATCGGACCGCGGCATCTCCACTCCCGACCGGCGTAGCGATCTCTAGCTTTGAGAATCCTTGAGCTGTGCTCCCTATACTCTACTGCGTCTGGGTTTTTATGCCTTCTGCTTGACAGGCAGGTAGAGGGTTAGCGCGGACCTGTAGGAGAGCGACGGAGGGGATGAGTGGGGAAGAGGGGGACGTCTGGAGGAGGAGAGACAGACCAAAATCGGCCGCGCTGTCATTACCGGAAGTCGGCCATGACAGCGCGGACGACCGGGGTAGCTTGAGCGCTCTGACTGGCTGACGGAATTGAAGCAGTGTTTTGGTTGGATGGATTTGAATTGACAAAGGGAATTGCCGACTTGGAACTTAGAGGCCTGGCTTTGAATGTGCATGTGAGTTTTCAACTCATAACAACGTGATTTTTAGGCCTATTAAAATAAACTACGACGTTAGGCATCGCAACTATTGAAGGAAGGGGGGGGGGGAACGAAGTGTAATGCACAGAATAAACATCTGACTTTGGGAAACGGATTGCTATATACAAGGCATGTTTTTAACGAAGGAAAGCTAGTTTGTTTACGTTTTTAGAGGTTCGCTACGGTCGGAGTTTGGATGGAGATGCTATAAAAAATAAACATAAAATCATACACTGGGTCCATAAAAATAGACAAACATAAACATGGGAGCTCCGGTAGGGTTCATGGCAAGAAGTTAAGTTTACCAAAATGCATTAAGTGCACAAATCAAAAGATTAAATGTTCCAGCTAGTTTTTAAAGGGCTAAGTGCAGTTTAGGTTAGATTTTAAACTGGTTTGAACATCGGACATTTTTCATAAATAAACAAAGTCGTCACCTGTTAGAAATAAAAAATATCGTGTGTTGACAACATCTAAAACACAACTAAGCTGAAAAGTGTTTCGGCTTTATGCCTAAAAAAATATACATTTTTTTACATTTTTAAATCGTAATCGCCATACAGACGATGCTCTTCTGGTAGGTAAGAGTGCTGCCCTCAGGTTTTTTTCTTCGGTGGTGTTGAGGTGTCCTCACCACGAGTGTCTGATACGAGACCGCCTTTACAGAGGAGAACTAAAATAAACATATATCCACTAAAATTCGTGTCCGGTAGAATGCCGATGTCTAATTACTTGGACTAATGCAGCATTTCTGGGGGCAAAAGATTATTATAAAAGGCTAAATAAAAGAATAAATAGTCTAGCTTAGTTGTATGCTAAAACGCATAAAGTTAATTTGGAGGTTTGAATCCTAAAGTTAAAGGGCAACGTTTTGATCTAAGTGGAAATTTTTCATAGTAGTTGCGATCGTTCAAACACAATAAAAAATATCACACTTTAAAAATGGTTGTCTGTACATAGAACCGAGGAAGCTCCTCCTAAATTGCAACTAAGCTAGTGTATTGGGCTTTATGCCCGAAAAATAAGAGTAATAAAAGTACATAAATACAGAGTTCAAATAATAACAATGGCGGCCATGATGAAGTAGCGCTGTTGGTGGTTTTGGTCGATCTTCAAATGTAGATTTGATAATTTTCTAGAAGGAAAGTTCAAATTTGGGCTTCCCCAAGAGTCTTGTATTTGGACAGGCTATCGATGGTGAAAATTTGGATCGATTTGGTTTATTATTTAAAAACGGCGAGGCGAGGCATTTGGGTGCCTCAAGGAAAAAAAATTTCAAATTTTGAAAAACGGGCGTTTTTCGGGTGCGCTCGTTTACACCCTACATGCAACTGTCTGCCACCTGTTTTGTTTCGTACTCGACAACACTGTATACGAATACCTTTGTCTACCATTCGGACTCAACGCGGCCCTAAGAATCTTCACTTCTGCCCTCCGTCCGGTCTTGGCACATCTCCTTCAACAAGGGATCCTTCCTCAATGACTGTCTTCTACCTCATCAATCTCATTCCGGCCTGCTGGAACATCTGCACGCCGTCATGTCAGTTTTTCACCGACTGGGCTTCGGTATCAATCTCCCAAAGTCCAAAGCTCTTTGACCAAACCCCTTTTGGAGAAGATACCGGGATTCCAGCTGTCAAAAAAACCTCCGGTAAACTTCATTTTAACGAACTCTCAATTTTTTTCTTCAAGTCTTGGTCCCCCCCCCCCCGCCCCTCACTTGTCCGACCTCCAACTTCAAACCACTGTATCTACAGGAGTTACCAACAGAAATGGCCCATCATAGAATTTCTTAATAGCCACGAATTTGAACTTTCATTCTGCTAAAACAGAACTCAAAATTTCCATCTGGTTCTCCAGCTACAAGCCTGAGAAAAAGTCACCAAACTGTGCCGTGACGGACTCACTTCCGGTCATCGTAACTCCAACGAACGTGTACAAATGTTATTTCTTTTCGATTTTAATAGGCATAAAGCCGACCAGGTTTAGCTTAGTTGTCGAATGGGAGGGGCTTCCTTTGCAAAGGTACTTACCTCATGAATTTTGCCTAATGAACAAGTGGACGCCCAAAACAGAAATTAATAGTTTCTTAAACATTTTTGAAAAAATAATGATCAGTCAAAAAATTCCCAGGGACCAATTGACGACCGCGTTGTTGCCATTAATGGGAGAAGTGTTAGTCAAAGTTTGCGACCAGCTTTCCGACACGGAAATGCTCGACTATGAAGTAGTTAAAATTAAATTACTTGCCCGATTTGTCTAGACCAAAGAGTCACTACAAACGCAGTTTCGTTCACTCGAAAAAGACCAAGAAATGCAGTATCACAACTACGTATTTGAGTTGGAAACTTTGTTTTCCCGATGGCTTGACTTAGCCAAAGTTAACAGAGATTTTGATAAACTTGTTAATTTGATGCTCTTAGAGCAATTTTACAAATCTTGCCCCAACCACGTTAGTAATTTAATTCCCGATCAAATAAAGACGGGTACGTTGGCCGAAGCAGCCCAACTGTGTGACGAGTATACCACTCGAAACAAGCAGATTGCTACAGAAACTGCCACTCGTGCAGCCAAAACACAGCCCATAGCTGCAACGTTAAAACAAGGTTCTAAACCTTCTGGTCAACAGCGTGGTAAGCGACGTAACCACAACTCGACAGCTAAGCCGGCTGGATCTGTCGAAGCTAAAACTGACGCCTCTGGTGGGTATTCTGCCCCTAGTGCTTATCCTAACCGTGAGTTTGATCGCCTTCGTCAGTACGATGGCAATTGCTTTTACTGCAAACGCCCTGGGCACCGAAAAAACGAGTGCCGCTACAGCATTGCGGCTGAAAAAGCAGCCACAGATGCCGATTGTAATTTTGTAAATACTGCCCCACCCGAAATGGTGCTATCTAAACACATTCACGAATGGGCCGTCAACGGAACCAAATGTTTAGTCCTTAGAGGTACTGGGTCTACCCATGATGTAGTTTCACGTGATCTCGTAAAACCCGAACAGTTTACGGGTGAGTACACGCATTGCCATAATGCTTTAACGGAGCAGACTCCCTATGGAGTTATTCAATCCGAAGCCCTTGTCTCGGACCACATTGGGCTACACTTTAAAATGTTGTTAGGAGTGCCGTCCCAGAATGTGTTGGAGGAAAAAAGTTTTGCCTCCCTCCCTACGTACGTTCATGCCATCACTCGTTCACAGACACGCGTGAATGAGCAGCTACCCATCTTACGCCCTAATTACCATGAGATCCCTAGCGATAGCGAGGAGTCAAGCAGCGAGGCTGAACTCAGTGTCGTCCCTCCACAAGAAGGGATGGATGGTTTCGTCAACCCCAAACCAGACAATTTGGATTTGGCCATATTAGGCCCACAAACTGAGCAACTTTCAAACTTGCTCAACATTGACAAAACCGAGTTTTCTAAACTCCAACACGAATGCCCCACTCTAAAGTTGTATTGGCAATACGCTGAAATTCCCGAAAGTCAGCAAGACGAAAATAAACTATTTTCCGTCGAAAACGATTTGCTTTTCTGTAAGCCTTTTCATCCCGAAGGAAGGCCGCTAATTAAGAAGGAAAGAGTACTAACTAATTTCTACTGGCCCAAGTGTTTAGTGACATTGAGCAGTTCGTTCTAACGTGTCTTACCTGCCAGAAAAATGGAAAATCAGGACAGAAGTTTGTTGCTCGTGCCCATGGATGGGGAAACATTCAATCGTTACATTGTTGATATTGTTGGCACCATTAGACCTACTAGTCGAGCGGGCTTTAAATACATTTTATCCCTTCTTGATCCGGCAACAAAATTTCCCGAGGCTGTGCCCCTCAAAGAAGCAAACAGTCAAAGTGTAGTTGATGCCCTCCTTCTTGTTTTTTCTCGATTAGGGTACCCCAGTGAGCTCCAGTCTGACTTTGGCTCATTTTTGTCTCTGAACTTACAACATTATTCCTTGAAAAATGTGGAATCAAATGTGTAAATTCAAGGGTTTCCCACCCTGCATCCCCAGGACTGGGAAAGATGTCTCCCCGGTGCAATGTTTGCACTTCGCACCGCTCCTCATGAGAGCACTGGCTTCACCCCAGCAGAAATGGTGTACGGCCGAAACTTAAAAGGCTCTCTCGAGCTTGTAGAAAGCCAGTGGATTGAACCTGACGTTCACCCATCAGTCCTTGAGTACATCTTGGATCTTCTACAGCGATTCAAATACTGACGGGAACTCGCACAATAAAACATTATGAAGAGTCAACTCAAAAATAAGACCTATTACGACCGTAAGGCAGTTGAATGCAAGTTCAAAGTTGGTGACAAAGTTTTAGTCTTAAAACCAGCTAGAACCAATAAGTTGGAAACTTATTGGGATGGACCCTGTGATGTTATAAAATGCTTATCAGATACTAATTATCTTGTTAAGAAGTTCTTCGGTTCTCAAAAGGAGACCATTTATCACGTTAACTGGTTATAGCCCTATCTGCCTAGGGAAGGGTCTAGTAACCACTCGTTTCATGACGAACGTGTGTTTAATCACCTCAGCCGTCGTAGCGTCCGCCGCTACACAAATAAAAAATATCGCACTTGAAATTGTAAACGAGCACCACTGAAAAACGCCTGTTTTTCAAAAATTTGAAATTTTTTTTCTTGGAGCACCCAAGTGCCTCGCCTAGGCAAAACCAGCCGTTTTTTTTAATAATGGACTAAACCGGCCCAAATTTTCAACATACATAGCCTGTCCAAATACAAGCCTCTTGGGGAAGCCCAAATCCGGACTTTCCACCAGGAAGACCCATTAAACTACGTTTGAAGATCACCTCAAACCCACCACATCGCACCTTCATCATGGCCGCCATTATTGAACTCTGTATTTATATATTTTTATTTTATCATTTTCCTTTTAGGGCAAAAAGCCCGAACACACTAGCTTAGTGCATTTTAGGAGGAGCTTTCTCTGCGAAGGTACTGAACCTCGATGATTTTTACAGACAACAATTTGAAGTTTTTTTTATTGTGTTTGTCGCCGCAATCCACATGAAAAATTTCCACAACGATCAACTTTAACTTCAAAATTTAAACGTTAAACGTTCCCAGTTATTTAATGCGTTATAGCATCCAACTAAGCTAGTTTATTTAACCGCATTTATACTTTTATTATATTCTTTTACCCCCAGAAACGCTACCATGTGTCCAAACATACTACGACCTGGCATTCTACCGGATACGAATTTTCAGTGTATATATGTTTATTTTAGTTCTCCTCTGACCTGACTAAGACCTACCGAATACTACAAATAGGTTGATCTACTATTAAACACTAAAAGAATTCTTTAAAAGATCTGTTTAACCCATTTCCGAAAGTCAAACTGTGCAAAAACTTCGAATCCCCCATTTTTGCCCCCATCCCCAGCCAAAACTGCCAACACTGCAGTTTACTGTTAAAGCTTGTTTAATTTAATAGTAATGTTTTCTGCATTACCCAAAGTCAAGTAATAAGCTTTAACCAGAGCCAATTCAAGTTGCAATCATGTAAATATGAAATCCGTAGCCAATAATTCAAAATAAAGGCCTATTTCCCAAAGTTCAATTGAGTAAAACTCAAACAGGCCTGTCTTTTCCATCCCTACTCCTTCAAACGGCTCTGCACCCAGTTCCTTTCTTCATCCGACTTCTCCTCCCACTTTCTATTGTTCTCGAGGCCCTCAGCCAACCAGACCACGGAGCTCTCCTGCCCGTCCGCGCGAACTTCCGGTAATGAGTATAAAACCCCAGCCCCCCTCGTTAGCACAGCTCACAGATCTCAAGCTAGAGAAGGGTCACGCTAGTCGGGAGTGGAGACGCCATGTCCGGAGAATGCCATGCCGGGCACGTTGGTAGTGGTTCGTTTGTTGTAGTTTAGCTTTTGAAAGTTCAGTTTAGGACCCGCATATTCTAAATTTTAGTTTAAATGTAAACTTTAACTCTCTAGGTTGTAGAAATTATGGTGGAGACTCCTGTAGCGGCATCTTAGGTTCTCTCTCCCCATAACGTCAGAGTGGTTCTCTTACTAAAAACCAACTTTTCCAGTTTATTTTAAATGGATTTTAAAACTTAAACTACTTGATGGTTTGATCTTTGTGGAAGTCAAATTGAAACACACTGATGCCTAAGTGTAAAATTGCCGGGCATTTTATTACTTAGAACAGTTCTCGAGGGAACTAAGGGAGGTTGATCTTTTTGTTCTTGGAAAACTTAGAAACATAACTGTGGACGGTTGATCATGTAGAAACATACTGTCATTTTGACTTTTATCAGTTGCGGCTGTTACGTCTTGTGGGTGTCTCCGGGAGCACCTATTATTACTTTTTCTATTGTGAAAATTTAAACTTTTACTCAAACACAAGCGTTGTTTGTTTGAATTGTGAATTGCTACTTTTGTAAATTCAACTTGTTGCCTTTTTAATTAATTGGTACTCAAAAGCTTTCAGAAGCAAACCATAATGTAAAGTGTCTTTTTCATTCTCTGTCGCAAAAATAAAACCAGGAGTTTTAACTTCAGTCGTTTGCTAGATTTGATTGTCTTTTAGTGTAAAATAGAAATATGTAGCCCATCTTTAATTTTAGCTAGTTAAACAGTTAAATCCACTGTTGGTGGCAGCGATACCGACAGTTTAAGGTTAGGCCCCCTTAATTAGGACCGGCGCTCCATCCCCCATGCAGGGACAGTGCCCATGCTGTGTTGAATAACGTAAAAAGTCGTCATTAACACCGATTAACCTCAAGCTGAAACTCCACGTACACCAGGGAAACCGGGGGCGTTACAAGCACCTAAGCCGTCGTAGCGTCTGCCGTTACAAAATGGTTGTCTGTATCCACATGTATATGAGGTTAAGTACCAAAGGCAGCCCCTCCTAATACACAACTAAGCTAGTGTTTGTGAGCTTTTTGCCCTAAAATAGAATTAAGAAAATCGAAATACAAAGATACAAGTTTTCAATAATGGCAGCCATGATGAAGGATTAAACGGGACGGAAAGCCAATGGGCTCGAAATTGGTTAACTAAATACGGATGCAAACCTATTTACGTTGCCTTTTGGACTTATATGTCAGACTGCCTGAGCGGGTATCGAACCCAGGACCTCTGAAATAAAAGGCTAAGGCCCTACCGCTAAGCCAGACTGACACGGCCATTAGTGCATCCGTATTTAGTTAACCATGATGAAGGAGCGCTGCGGTAGTTTTCGTGCGTTTTTAATTTGTTGATTGTGGATCTTCTAGATTGAATTTTCAGATTCGGGCTTCAAGAGGTAGATATTATTCCAGGCTATTAAATGGTGAAGAGTTTGACTGATTCTGTCCATTATTAAAAAAAACGGCTAAAGTTCTAAGACCGAGGTCTTTTGCCATTTTGAGGTACGCTCAAGAAAAAAAAATTTCTTCGTTTGGCAAAACGAAGGTTTTTCGGCGGTCCACGTTTACACCGCGGTGCTGTGGTGGTGAGCTGAATAAAACTAGCACTAGTCGTTTTTTAAGTGTTGTATGGACATAAGCATTATTGTGACGAAAATAAGCGTTTATATTAAAGGTAAGCATTTTAGAACAAGTAAAAACTAATTTTATGTATAAAAATTCTGTTTTTTAGGAAACAAAATGAATCGTCAGTTCATTCATAGTTCATAGTTCATAGTTCTATTCTGTTGTGCCTTGTCGTGAGAAAATGCAGCCTGACTGCATTCTTACACAGATGATGCAAATGTCTGAACTTGTTCATCATTATGTTCTGACCTTTCCCCACTTTTTGTTTTTAATAGTGTCCGGATTCCTTTATCTCTTTAATGAACAATCCAAATCGTCGAAGGCCTTCAGAAGATGGCAGCATTCCAAGCCAAACTCCAAGCGAAAAGTCTCTGGTGCGATTACATCGTCAGGTGGGTTAGAAAGGTGAACAGTAAAGTATTTTAGGCTAAATTTATCTCTGAAGGCAAACCAAAGACACACGTTATCTTATCGTTAAATAATGCTCTAACATTTCATCTACATCTAGATTTAGATTTTTCAAACTAACTTTATTAGTGTATAATTGTGCACTGAGTCATTGCGACAAGGCAAACATTAACTTGAATGCAGTAAAACCTTGTTAACTCAAACTTGGCTAAGTCAAACTATCTTGTGCTATTTGGTTGACCCAATCCAAAATTAACCTCGTTATCTCAAATAAATATAGGTTAACTCTCAAACTTCAGGTGGTAATTTTATTGCTTGACACCACGCATTTTGCGTCACTGTATTTCTGCTGTTTTTTTCTGATAAACTAGTATAATCTTTTGCATATTACACCGATGTGCCCTGGCCGACAGCCGTCTTGTGTTTTAATGCTTCCATTTAACTCAAACTCCGCTTAACTCAAACTGCAATGCCAGTCCCGCTGGTATTTGAGTTAAGTATGCCATTTGTATTTGTATTTAAGTAAACATGGGAATTACTGTGACATTGTAAAATTAACCAATTTTTTTTTAGTTGATCAAAGCATTAAAAACTCATCACCGAACGCAAACACAGTGGAATATTTTAGTTGACAAAGGTCTTCATTTGGAAGATGTTGCACGCAACGAAGGAAGTAACGAACGTTGTTTCAAAACAGCGTTTCAAGTGGCAAAGCCTCACTGGATCCGGATTTTCTACACCCCAACCGTAGGTACGTTGACAATCTTTATAAGTAACCACTGTACACAAGCACTTCGTTCACTACTTAGTAAGCATATTCAAACTTGCTTTTTGTTTTGTTTGTATCAGAATGGTACTGGCGGTGTTTAGTTCGTGGCTGGGTTCTTCGAGGTCTTGCCATTACCATGGCCATAATCTCTGGCATTGTTGTTTGGTCTGAAGTAACCTTCTTCAACCAGTCACCCGTACTTTCTTTGTTTGCTGTTTTTGTGGATTTAGCAAAGCGCAACTACAACTACTTCCAGATTGAGGTATGTCTAAGAGGCTTGTTTTTTTTTTCCTAATTCCTACTGCACAGTGACGTATTCCAATGCAAGGAAGCAAAGTTCAGTGGTAAAAAGCAAGATTTGCAAGGCTTCTCTGGGACTGAGAAGGCAATGCTGAAATTTGTTTGTTTATGCTCCTACAATCTTCTATAATCTTTCAGACTTCTACAATCTTTCATCAGGAGTACGTCATACACTGGAATGGGTTTTAGTGGTTTCTTACTATCTGCAAAATACTCCTCCAGTCTACATGCTAAATTCGTTTAATTTTGCTTTTCCCATGCTCAACCACCCATAAATCTTGAATTTATGAATTTCAACATCAGTTGCCCTCTTTTCCCGCTAGGCGCGCTACCAGCGCTGGCGCTGCAGCCGCCTGCCTCTTGGGGAAAACCTCATTCATTTTTGAGCACGCACGAGTTAGGTCGTGCGTTTTTTTCCCAACAAAGAAACATGGCCGACCACAATAGTGAGGACAAACTTGCTAGGATCGACGATCTACTTAAGGATGGTGATTATGCATCGTGCACGCACCAGAAAACACCTTTAGATCTCCACCCTTTATGCAGGAGATGTAGGATTTGTGATTTTGGTAACGAAAAATGCAATATTTGTGAAGCTCACAACCCAAATTCCGTGAAGCGCATTCTGTGGACGTGGCGACGATCCAATCAGAAACTAGAGCAAGTAAAGAAAATGCAAAAGAAAGAACATTCTTCTCTTGATCGAAGACTAGCTGAAATGGCCAAGGACCCTCAAGCGCCGATCTTCGTAGAAGAGTTAGTGGTTAGTGCAACCGATTCGTCATCGGAATTTGACGGGTTTCCACTCGGGGCAACATCTGTTTACCCACAGGGATCGTTGGGGACTATGGTGACGGTGGCCCGGGACACGGCTAAATCGATTGTTACTGATCGGACGGCCGATTTGGAGGACAAAGTTGTACAAAAAGTGAGCACTACGGTGGTGTCTCATGTGGACACGAAAATTGGGGAGTTTCGAGGAGAGGTGATGGGATCCATCGCGGGACTAGTGTCAACGGTGAATGCGTTAATAGCCCAGCAAGGACTTTCAAGCAACAGTTTTGGTGACAGTGCTGCAAAAACTCCCCACACAGAGGTTTGTTTGTTTTCGGAGCCGATTTCGGATGGATCCATTAAGGATTATGGTGAGCAAAATGTACTCTTAAACAGCGACTTGTCAGTTCACGTGGAGGGATCGACTGCAATCCTTGTCAAATCTCTGGAGGAGTGCGAGACAAAGGGTTCGCCGGCGATCCGGACAAGTGGTCCGCCGGGCAGTGCGCTGCAGAGTAAGCCGAGGCCGCGCGATGGAAAGACTGAGGCTAGTTCAAAGGACAGTCCGGCTCGCCACAGTGCCGTTTCAATCTCACGAAAAGAAAAGGGAGAAGGAAAACATTCTAAGAGCATTATACCCACGACAGTTAAAAAGAACAGTGGACAAGGAAGTGGTGTAAAAGCTCAGGGCGATCTGTCAAGCACCCGAGAAAAGGGCTAGCGGACACGATAAAAGCAAGCCCAAAAAATTGACCAATCCGTCAGCGCCCGAGAAAAGGGTTAGCGGACAGGATAAAAATGTGCCAAAAATTAAAGAAACACGTTCAGCCCCTGAGAAAAAGGAAGGCGAACGTGAGGGCGATTGGCACGGGTCAAAAAAGACCCTGCCTGCACACGAGAAAAGGGTCAGCGGGGGAGGGCGTGTAAAGTGGATTTAAATGTTAACACGGTGGATCCCGTCCATAATACGGCGAGCTTTTTTCAAAGTTCACCAGTTCGCAGCGATCGCAGCCCACGTATAAGTGAAAACAGTTTGACGGATCGCATTTATTTTAGAGATCGTGGTCCGCATGGCGATCACAGTTCGCACGGCGATCGCGGTTCACACGACGATCGCAGATCGTACATCGATCGCAGTCTGCAGGACAATTGCAGCTCACGGGCAG
This sequence comes from Lithobius niger, assembly GCA_023313725.1. Taxonomy (NCBI): domain Eukaryota; kingdom Metazoa; phylum Arthropoda; class Chilopoda; order Lithobiomorpha; family Lithobiidae; genus Lithobius; species Lithobius niger. The sequence goes on along the minus strand of JAHWFP010002398.1, from coordinate 27,781 downwards.
ATCACAGCTCACGTGCAGTTTGTAGTGATCAGGGGCCTCACGAACGCTTAGCATCCCGACGTCAACCTATGTACAGAGAAAAGGATCGCAGTTTGCCTGTTCGCGATTTTTCACCAGGCTTCTCCGGACATCGCCGGACTTCTCCAGACATCCATGGATCAACACTATTCACCGGTTAGAGTGGTTCTCCTGCTGATCAGGGAGCAGACGCAGGATGTTTACGAGGAAGAAGGGGAAGACGATTATGAGGATTATCATTTCTACTACCAAGACCACCTTGCTAGGAGTAACTCAGCCGCACGTAAACGGGAATGCGATCGTGGTTCCCTATCGCCGGAGGCAAAACAGAAGAAGGTGGTGTTCAATGAGGATGACGTTTTCATGGAAGTAAGAAGCTTTGGGGATGAGCAACGTGATCAAGAAAAACGCAACGCGTCCTTCCCCCCTCCGGAATCGACCGACAACGACGACCCCTTCGAGGAAGGACCTGGACTCATCCATTGGAAACAATTTGCTGGTTTCGTGTTCAAACACCTTAAGGAGACCAGGTTTTGCAAGGAAGCGACCCCAGTGGAACTTAATCCGGAGAACCCACCTTTCTGCCTTCTCCAACTCGTTCTGAACAAGATCAGAGAGGATTCAGGCTCATATATTCTTGTTGCACCGTTGTGGCCAGCCGCGACGTGGTTATCAGACCTACTTGAACTGGCGAAAGAAGATCCGATTCGTCTACCATTAACCCCCCGATTCCTGTCTCAAAACCGAGGGAGAACGATCCACCCGTCCCCGGAGGTGCTTCATCTTCACAGGTGGAGACTTTACGGGGACACCTGACGCGAGAAGGTTTCTCAGAGGAAGTCACAAACAGACTCCTACAGTGCGTCCGGAGCTCGACAGTTAAGATGTACGAAAGCAAATGGAGACGATGGTTCAAGTGGGCGACTGAACGAGGCTGTGACCCCCTGGTGGTGACGTGGTCACAATTTCTGGAAGAACTGTTCCAAAAAGGTCTTTCCGCAACTTCCATCAAGGGCTATCGGGCAGCGGTAAACTCCGTACTGACCTGCGTAGGCAAGTCATCCGTCAGGACGAACCCCAGGATCTCGCAAATGATCTCTTCATTCGAAAAAGCGAGGCCAAGGACAAAGAAGTTGTTCCCTACATGGAACCTCCCTCTTGTGTTGGATAGTTTAACAAAACCACCTTGTGAACCACTCCATAGTGCAAATTCAATACTACTAACTCGGAAGACGGTGTTTTTAATGGCACTGGCGTCGACAGCACGCCAAACCGAGTTGGCAGCTTTCGCTAGAGACGATGGTTTTCTTCGGTTTGCCAGAGACTGGTCTTCAGTCTCCCTGGTCTTCCCAGCTTGTTTTCAGGCGAAGAATTCCAGACCGGACGTCGCACAGAAACCTGTTGTGATCCTCACCTTGGGGGAAAAGAAGACTGGGGAACGGAGCAGTGAACCACAATGTCCAATAAGAGCACTCCGATACTACATCGACAAGACTTCAACATCAATACAGAAAGTGTGACAAGGAACGGGATACACGCCGCTGTTTCTGGACGTGGACTCAGCTTCAGGCAAAGTGTTAAACAAACGGCTAACCCCCTTTAAACTTGGAAGTTGGTTATGCCAGGTGATCAAGAGGGCATATGAATTGAGCCCGGAACACCCAGACGTCCCTAGTGCGATTCGGGCGCATGAACTCGGAGCACTACCGGCCTCATGGGCATACGGCTGCGGGACCCCGTTAGACGAAGTAGTAGCAGCAGGATCGTGGAGGAGCAGGAACACCTTCATAAAGCATTATCAGAGGGAAACCTGTGGTGAGAGTGGACGTAACATCGTCAAACAGCACGTGGTCGCCGGGTTAAAACAAAACCGGCAGATGACAGTGCGGAAAACCAACCAGTGACAGATGGACACAGGTGGTAAGCGATATTGGCAGTGCGCTCTAGCATATTGCGGACACGAGAGGGAAACGCACACCAGTGGAAAGCCATATCGCATAATTTCGGCAGGCAGAAAGACCATAACGCCGAAAACAAGGGAACGAGAGAGGGAGGAGACTCATACATCAAGACAACACACTGAGGTGAGTTGACTGATTAAGGTTGTTAGACTTAGTGGAAAACTTTTTACTTTGTACTTAACCTTTTTTGTTAGTTGCCCGCCGCCTTTACGACAAAGTCAGCATGTAGACTGGAGGTAAGTATTTTGCAGATAGTAAGAAATGAAAATTTTAACTTGTTAAAATTAGTTTTTACTATCATAAAAATAATTACCTCCAGTAGAACCCGCCCTGCCTCCTCGCTAACAAACAAGAAAGGTTCAAAAAGCGAATGGGGTTTTCCCCTAGAGGCAGGCGGCTGCAGCGCCAGCGCTGGTAGCGCGCCTAGCGGGAAAAGAGGACAACTGATGTTGAAATTCATAAATTCAAGATTTATGGGTGGTTGAGCATGGGAAAAGCAAAATTAAACGAATTTAGCATGTAGACTGGAGGTAAGTATTTTTATGATAGTAAAAACTAATTTTAACAAGTTAAAATTTTCATTTCTTTATTGCCAAACAACTTAACCTGATAATTTTAGCATTCCATTGTCCCAATGTGATGTTCCCCTGAAGGTTTCTTCCGGTGCACGGACGCCTGCTTGCTTATCCCACTGCGCATGCGCGATGCAGTCCTCCCTTATAAAAGCTAGAGCTTGGACGCTTTAGGCATTCATTTTCCTCATTTTTCTAACGACCCCACGTCGCTCTGTTCCGCCTTTTTTGTCCGGTTCAAGACTCCCCTCGCCCGAGTTGCCGCCGGCAACTGCCGAAGTTCGTACGCAAGCTTTCAACATCAACCTTCTCCGACGCTCATCACCGTTCCGGCTGGCTGCACCCGCACCTACGGCATCCCTCTGGCTTTTGGCTTTGGGATTGGAAACACGCCCGATTTGCAGAACGGCTTACCTCATCGACACTTGCCGTACTCAAGCTGTTAACGCTGGCTGGCTGCACCCGCACCTACGGCATCCCTCTGGCTTTTGGCTTTGGGATTGGAAACACGCCCGAGTTGCCGAACGGCTTACCTCATCGACACTTGCCGTACGCAAGCTGTCAACGCCAACCTTCTCCGTCGCTCATCACCGTTCCTGCTGGCTGCACCCGCACCTACGGTATCCCTTCGGCTTTGGCTTTCGGACAGAAAACACTTTCATATCGGCCTCCGCCCTTCTGCCGACACGCTCCGAGGGAACTCTAGCTCTTTCAGCCTGTAGCGGTGCTTACAGGTCCGTGAGGTGCCTACTGTTCTGCACCGAGATCTGGTGTGGTCTTGGAAATTTTAGAAGTACTTAGGGTGGCTGTTTTTACTTTTGCGGAGAAAAAACTAGCATAGCAGTTACTACTCTGTCCTATATAAAGTTTTTGTACTATCTAATCGTTGGTTCACTGCCACCAGGTGGGTGGTTTAATTACTAACCTTAGGCTTTAAATAAAAATTATTTTTAGTTAGATAAAACACTAGCAAATTAAATCTCTCTAGAAGCAAACTGAGTTTAAAACTACTCTTGGTTTTAATAAACAGGGGAAAGAAAACAACTTTACATGGCAACTAGTCTTTACAAATAGCTTTTCGTGAAAGCACACAATTAATTTACAAAAATTATCGGCAACGAATTTAAAAATAAAATTCACACTACAATTTCGAATAGAAAAAGTTTTTGGAGTTACCTCAACTCCTCTAAGTTAGAAAAAGGTACCTTACAATTGTCAGTCTTAGTTCAAATTAAGATTATGTTTCAAGGCATCTTGCACAAGTATCAAATCTACACTTTCGCATTGAATCAAGCTAGCAAAATCAGGGCCCTTGTAGCGGCCAAAGCTACGATTCTCAAGGTGCTTGTAACTTCTGCGACATCAATGTGGTTTTGACCTCTAAACTTCTAGTTCGGTGGCGGTTTTTACTTTTACGGAAAACAGCACACATATGCTACTGGCCCAGCATGGGTAACAGAGAGTCATTTGTCCTAACTGTAGGCTAATTAGACAACTTTAAAGGGGGGTATTCGCTGCCACCAGGTGGGTGTTTCTAAATGCAGCTCTAAGTTTAATTATAAAGTGGTTTTCTTAAGAACTATAACTTCTACATTTAGTCTAACTAGTAGAAAAACAGGCGTTTTACAAACTCGTAGGTTTATTAAAATGCAGACAAAATATAAAAACAATTACAATTCGTTTCAACTAGGTTTACAAGAAAATTGGCTTTTAAATTAAAGCACGACGATTTTTACAACAGGAAAAATCAACCAGAATTTACATGAAATTCGACTCAAACTTCAACTACAAGGTGAAGAGTAAAAACAACAATTTCGATTAGAAAATGTTTGTGGGACCTCGGTAATCCGTTATAACATGCAAACCGCAGGAATTACATGATATAAATCTATTTGGTGCAAACCGCGGGAATTACACACAAATAGTCAAGACTATGTGTTCTAAGTCCGACCTAGAATCAAATCTTCAAATCTGTAGATCCTTAGTATTTGGAGAAGCACCCTTGAAAATACGTCGTCTAAATGCAGATTTAGTGTTTAGATTAAGTTCATAATAATAAACACGGAAAGAAAGGTGGTTTTTAGAAAGGGACCGTGAACCCTGACGTTATGGCGATGGGGGCCTAGAATGCCGACTATGGCTCCACCTTCATAATTCCCTCAAAGCTTAAGGTTAGGTTAAGTTTAAAACTAAAGTTTCGAATGGGGTTTCCAAAATAAAATTTTCTAAACTAACACTAGTCTAATACGAACCAACTACCTTTGCCCGGCACGGCAACATTCGGACGGGACATCTCCTATACCTACTGGCGTAGTCACCTCTGGCTTTGAGATCTGCTGAGCGTGCGCTAACGAGTGTGAGGAGCGGGGGCTTTTTATTCTAGTGACCGGAAGTTCGCGCGGACGATCAGGAGAGCTTCGGTGTCTGGTTGGCTGAGGGACTTGAGAACAATAGAAAAGTCGACAGCGCAAAGGATTTTTCGCTTGGCGCCGTTTGAAGGAATAATTATGGACTGCGTGATAAAGAGAGGCCGGTAGAGTTAAACTCATAGTTTGGAACGTGAATAAGGCCTTTAATTACTACGGATTGTTTTCTTGGTTAACCACGATGTTAGGCATCGCGACTATAGAAGGAATGATCTCAATAAATTCGGTTATTAACATTGGGAAGCCAGGTTTACTTTGGGAAATTGAAAACTAAGTCGGTTGTGCTAGGAACAACTACGGAAAATTAGAAAAGACGTGTACGGGAAAATTCGTAAAATAAAATGTTGCCTAAGCTCCCGTAGTTAGGATGGCAAAAGATTACGTTAAAAGATTATTATAAAATAAAAGTTATGGTTACCAGCAAATGCTAAAACACATTTTAAATAGTTGAGTTAACATTTGTAGACGTAAAATTAGGGTTTTTGGATGTCGGACATTTCTCAAGTACATTTTTAGATCGTCACCTTAAATCTACTTAAGAAATATCAAAACAAAGTATCTGTACAATTATTATTGAGGTTAAGTACCTTCGTAGAGGAAGCTCTTCCCTACAAACACTAAACTAATGTTTTCGGCTTTATGCCTAAGTGAAAATAAAAAGTAAATACAAATTTTTACAAGTGGCGAAAATGGCGTCTCGTGCGCTACGGTGATTTTACGGCATCGGTTTCGTGCTTTTTTCTAAATGCTGTAGAATGACTTCTAGATGGAATTTTCGGGTTCTGTTTGCGGGGGGAAACAGATAAAGTTCGTGGCTATTAATAGCTGTTTAGATGATACGGATTGGTCCATTTTCTTGGAAGATACAGGCGTTTGAAATCTGGGGTTTTTCACGGCCAGGGTGCCAAGAAAAAAAAAAGTGTTCCTTGCCGTAAACGAAGTTTCCCTCAGGTTGTTGTTAGTTTGAGTTGAGGTATCCTCTCAAATCGGGTGAAGAACTCGGGCCTTCTTTACACCCTACCATCGAAGTCTGTGCTTCTGTGATGATGCTACAAGATCTTGGTGATCAAAAATTACATGTTTGGTTACGCTATGTAATGCAAACAGAAAGAAAGCCGGTTTTTAGAAAGGGGACCTTAAACCCTTAAGTTATGGGAGGGGAGACCAGAAAATGCTGATGGTTTTAACTACCCATAAAAACGACTCTATATAAGTCTGACGTTAAGTTTAAATCTTTAAGTTAAAATTTAGAATAAAGTTCCAAAAATTAAATTAAGCTAAAATTAGTTATCTAAACTACTACCTTGCCCAGCATGGCAACACTCGGACTAGGGACATCTCTGCTCCGACCGCCGTAGTAACGTCTGACTTGATAGATGAGCTATGCTATGGATGCAGCCTTGCTTGCTTGTTTTATAGCAGCTGCCTGGCAGCAGGGAGGAGGGAAAGCGAGTTCCTGTAGGAGAGCTACTTTTGGGGGGATGGAGTGGAGTAGAGAACCTCTAGGGAGGGACTGAGTCAGGCCGGCCAAGCTGTCACTCAAGTATGAGAGAGTGAAAGCGCGGGCGGACGAGGGTGCTGCGCTGCTCTGAGTGGAGGGGGAATAGAATGCAGTGATCTGGTTGGTGTAAACGTGGTCTTGTATTAGACATTCGTGGTGAGGACACCTCAACACCGCCGAGCCAAAAACATGAGGGTAGAACTCTTCCAACCAAGAAGAAAATCGTCTTTATGGCGATCCCACTTAAAACGCCAAAATTGTACATTTTGTATTTTATTCTTTTTGGTATAAAGCCACCTCCACTAGCTTAGTTGTGTTTTAGGAGGACTTAACCTCACATACATGTCAAACACACGATATTTTTTTATTCTTAAAAACAGGTGACGACTTACTTTTATTTATGAAAAATGTACGACGTTAAAATCACTTGTCTGCTTCTGCAAACAACAAAATCTAACCTAAATGCGTTATAGCATATTTGAAACTAAGCTGGTACATTTAATCTTTTGATTTTTGCACTTATTGCACTTTAGTAACTTTAACTTCTTGCCATGAACCCTAACGGAGCTCAACCTTTTATGCTTGTTTATTTTTACGGACCCAGTGTATGAATTTTTATGTCTATTTTTTTTTAGCATCTCCATCCAAACTCCGACCGTAGCAAACCTCTAAAAATGAAAACAAACTAGCTTTCCTTCAATTAAAACATGCCTTGTATATAGCAATCGGTTTCCCAAAATCAAATGTTTATTCTGAGCAATACACTTCGTTCCCCCCCCCCTCCTTCAGTAGTTGCGATGCCTAACATCGTAGTTTATTTTTATAGGCCTAAATTCACATTGTTTATGAGTTTTAAACTCACTGCACTTCCATGCTAGGCCTCTAATTGTTTACAAAGCCTTTAAAATTCCTTTGTTGACTCAGTCCTTCAATACCGTAGCCGTAAACACACGGAGTCAGCACCCAACGCATTGAGAGCAGCCTCGCTACCCTGCCCGTCCGCGCTGTCATGGCCGACTTCCGGTAGCGACAGCTCGCCCGGTTTGGGTCAGTCTCTCCTCCTCCAAGTGTCCACCTCTTCCCCACTCACCCCCTCCGTCGCTCTCCTACAGGTCCGCGCTAACCCTCTACCTGCCTGCCAAGCAGAAGGCATAAAAACCCAGATGCAGTAGAGTTTCGTTAGCACAGCACAGCTCAGGATACTCAAAGCTAGAGGTCGCTACGCCGGTCGGGAGTGGAGATGCCGCGGCCCGATTGTTGCATTGTTGTATATAAAGTTGCCCAAATATAATAAAATAAAAAGGTTAAATAAACCAGCTTATTCCCTTGTGGCTAGAACGCATGAAAAATATTATTACAGTCGAAGTTTTCATAATAAACTTGGCCTTCGTTAAAATAAAAACATCAAATCTTGGGTTTATAGAATACATGTATGTGAGGTTAAATACCTCCTAAGCTGGTTGGATTTATGCCTGGAAAAGAAATAAAAGTGTAATTACAAAATATACAGAGTTCGTAAAATGGCGTTTGGAGAATTGTGTGTGGCGCTGGTCAGGTTGGAGACTTTTTCAAACTTGTGTAGTTAATTATTGAGATGGAATTTTACGGATCTGTTTCCGCAGAAATCAAGGTAAAGTTCAGATCTATTAAGGGCTTCAAATTCCAAACGTTTTGGTTCATTTTTTCCTGGAGATGCAGTTGTTTGAAGACGGAGGTCTTTTTAGGCCTATTGAGCGCTAGCGAGTGCTAACGAAAAAAAATTTGTTCGTAGCGAGAAACGATAAATCCTCAGGTTTTTGATGTTTTGAGTTGAGGTCTCCTCTCAAATCTGATGGTGAAGACAAGCTTCTTTACAGGCCCCTACGAGGGAGATTTCATTTAGGGTTGCTTTTGAATCCGAAATGAAAGCCTAAAACAGAAAGTTAGTCCACACAGGTATGCAAAACACTCAGCTGCCAAGCCACTGTAATCTAAATTTGCAAAAATTACGTTAATTTAAGCAATCATCAAACAAAATCGAGAAATACAACTCCTATTTAGTTTGTCATCTTCCATTAATACATATGCGAAGTCTAAGGTTTTGGGATACTTGTTCCTATCCCTGGATCTGTCACAAAGTTAGAGGTACATTTTTACACAAAATTAAAATTACCATTTTATTTTTTTGGGGGACTGACATTTTTGCGGTAAAGTTAACTTGAGTAAATCAAAGTTACAAGTTAATAAAAGGGCACTAGTTTTGCACCAACTAACTTAATGCTGTCCGCACTGCCTGGTGCAGGAATATCGTACAAGCATCAAGAAAGTTCGGCAAAAGACATTAAAGGAAAATTTGAAAACACTATTTTTGGTTTTGCCAAAAGTTACAAATTTATGGGTTTTGCAATCGTTAACTGTTAAATGATATAGTCGCAACATTTAATGCTCTAACTCGTCAGCCATGCACACAATGCTATTTTTATTTTTTAGGAAAGCATAAAAAAAAACCTCGAGGCGCACTCCTCAGGACCTAGCTTGCGATAAGGATCGGAATAGAGGGTACTATGAGCGCATGAGCAACTATAAGCTCTATTTAAAGTTAACAGATTACCACTTGTTTGAGGGTACCATGTAGCGGCGGACGCTACGATGGCTGAGGTGCTTGTAGCGCCCCCGACATCCTTGGTTGACGAGTACTTCTTTGCATCAGGTTACGTGGTTATTACGACTTTTTACGATAATAAACACAGCATGGGCTACAGTCCCGGCTTGGGGGACGAAGCGTCGGTGTCCTATTCTAGGTCTAACCTTAATGCTTCCGGTAATACACTGCCACCAACGGTAGATTATTTAACTGTTTAAACGAAGTATAAAGCTAAAATGGGCTACATAATAATTTACACTAGAAACAATTAATCATACTAGGGAACGAACCTAAGGTTTAAAAACTCTTGGTTTTTATTTTAAAACATCAGAATAATGACAAAGAAAACACTTTACATTTGGAGTTCACTAGTTTAAGCTTTTGACACGTTTAGCAAAAACACTTGGCTTGAATTTACAGTAAGAATTCCCATTAATACAAGAACAACGAAGTTGTTTCTTAAACACTTGATTTAGACAAGAAAAAGCATTTTTATCTTGGATTCCTGTCCAGGAATACCAGCAAGCTGAACCGCGTCCGCTAAGTTACAACTATATTTGACAACTGTAGTTAGTTTTCCTCGCGAGGATCAAACTGTCCCTTTGTTTACATTAAAGAATAAACAAAGAATGAAACTGGCTTTTTAGGAAGAGATGCCTACTCTAACATTATGGTGGTAAAGACCAGCAATGCTGATAAGGCTTACCAACCATAAAGACTCCAAGCTAGAGGTTAATTTAAGTTGGACTATAAATTTAGAATTGGTGGGTCCTAAAGATAAACTTCTAAAGTTAAACTAGTTACTTACAACCACTACCATTTTGCCCGGCATGGCAATCCCGGACGTGACATCTCCACTCCCGATCGGCGTGACCCTTCTAGCTTGAGAGGTCTGTGAGCTGGGGGGTTTTTATGCTATGAACCGGAAGTTCGCGCGGACGGGCAGGAGAGCTGCGGGGGTCTGATTGGCTGAGGGCAAGGAGAACAATGAAAAGTGGGAGGAGAAGACGGTATTGCAAAGGGTTTTGGTGCAGAGCCGTTTGAAGGAGTAGGGAATGGTTAGAGATCGGCCAAATTGAGTTTTCAACTCCTGAACTTTGGGAAAGGCCTTTGCATTGGGAAATTGATTGATTGAATATTTACAATTGCACATCGTGAATTGGCTCAGGTTAAAGCTTAGTACTTTGGTTTGGGTAATACATAAAGTATTACTATTAAATTTTACAAGCTTTAACTGAAAACTGCAGTGTTACACACCACAACTAGGTTGGGGGTGATGGGGGGGGGGGGGACTTGAGGATTCGAAGTTTTCAAGCACAGTTTGACTTTGGGAATGCATGGAAACAGATCTTTTATAAATATCTTTTGGTTTTTAATAGCAGAACAAGCTAGTAGTAAAATTCGGATGGGTCAGTCGGGTTTTGTAGAGAATTAAAGCAAACATATATACACAAAAATTCGTGTCCGGTGATTGCCGATGTCTGTATATGTGGGACTAATGGTAGCGTTTTGGGGGCAAAAGAATATTATTAATAAAGCATGAAAAGAATAAATAGATTAGCTTAGAGAATGCTATAACGTATTTAAGTTTAAGTAGAATAAATAACTTCAAAGTTAAAGGACAGGTGACGATCGCTGTGGAAATTTTTCATAAAAGTTGCAGCTGTTCAACATAATAAAAAATATAAGTATGAGGTTAAGTACCTTCGTAGAGGAAGCTCCTCCTATTAAACACTAAACTAATGTCTTTGGGCTTTTTGCCCTAAATAAAAGCAATTAAAATAGAAAATACAAATTACAAGTTTTAATAATGGCGGCCATGATAAAGGAGCGCTGCGTTGTTTTTGGAGTGGTTTCTAAATGACAATATTGAGAGTTCAGGAGGGATTTCTTGATGTTTGGCTTCCTGAAGACTTGGGTAATGGGTCTGGCTATTAAAGGGTTCCAAGATGGGCCGTTTCTGTCCATTATTTAAAATATGGCTGATGGTCAAAGACCGAGGTCTTTTTGCGTTTTGGTGCGCTCAAGAAAAAAAATTGTTCGTTGTAAATACGAAGTTTTTTTCGGCGGCCTGCGTTTACAACCAAACAACTTGTTTACATATGAAAAGTTAAACACAGAAGGGTTTTGAGGTAGGCCCCATAACTTAAATTTTACAAAATACAACACTGGGAGGTTTTATGGATAAAAACACAATAACCTTTTAACCAGGGCTATCCTTTATCTCCCAGGGGTAGACGGACGGCTGTTTTTAAAGAAAGCCTGGGGAGATAGCCCAGGAACCACTAAACTCCCGTAGAATATTCCTAATGAATATTTAAACGTGTCGTATAATCACTGTTAATATCTTTCCACAAAGGAAGACGTTGATAATGACAGGGAGAATAACATTGGCACTTAAAATTTAGGTGTAAGGATCCGAAACGGGAAAAGCTGACAGTTTCTGTGAGTGAGGTTGCCCTGACAATATACCTCTTAACAAAATTTAAAGATAACAATTTTCAGACGCTTTTTGCTGAAAATGACATGTTTTAACAATTTTATTTTTAAACAAAATACCGGCTTAAGGCATCAGCATTAACGTGAAACTTTCCAGGTTTGTAACGGACTGTGTAGTCATAATCTTGAAGGGTAAGGCTCCACCTAAGCAATCTGGGGTTTTTTCCTGGCTTGAGCCAATGTAATGGGTTGTGATCTGACTCAATGACAAACTTGGTGCCATAAATGTATGGACGAAGTTTAGCCACGGACCAGATCAAACACGCACATTCTTTCTCTGTCGTTCCATAATTCTGCTCCCTAGCTGTCAGTTTACGTGAAATTACGGATGTTCATCTTCTTCAAACACTTGGGACAACACGCAGCCCATGTCATGTTCAGAACAGTCACACTGTAAAATGAAGGTCTGATTGAAATCAGGAGCTCTTAAGACAGGAAACGTCACTAAGGCCTGTTGTTTGGACTCAATCCAACAAAACGGGATCAGGTGCATCCTTTTTTTTACGGAATCCGTAAGGCATGCACAAACTTCGGAATAATGGTTGATGTAACGTTGGTAGTAACCAACTAAACCTAGAAAGGAACGGACATCTTTCTTGGTTTGGGGGCGTGCGCATTTTTGCACAGCAAGGACCTTCCCTGATGGTGTACGAGATCCGTTTCCAACTTCATGACCTAAAAAGGTGGCTTTGCTGCAAGCGACCTGCGATTGTTTTGCGTTAACAGTGAGCCCGGCCTTCTTGACAGCAAAGAGAAAATTGTGGACATGATCGAGATGTTGTGGCCACGTTTCGGCACCAACAGCGGTGTCATCTTGGAAAGGAGGGACAGACTAATCCATACCCCTAGTGACACCATCCATAAGCTTCGAAAAGCAAAATGGAGCATTTTTCATCCCCATGTTCATCATGAGGGGAGCAAACTTCCCAATGGGAGTTGTGATGGTGGCGGCTAAGGAAGCCTGTGGCGTGAGACGCACTTGCCAAAATCCTCTATTTAAATCGAAAATGGAGATGAACTAACATTTGGCTGCTCTTCCGATGCATTCCTCTATGGCATTCCTCTATGTTAGGAATAGGATAATCTTTAGTGACTGTGTTATTGTTTAGCTCGCGGTAGTCAGCTACCGGACGAGGGCTGGCATCGTCCTTCTGAACAATAATATAGGATATCCATATGGTGAGTCTGTCTCAACAATCAGACCAAGATCCAGCATGCGCCTGATGTAAACGAGCGCCACCGAAAAACGCCTGTTTTTCAAAAATGAAATTTTTTTTTCTCGAGGCACCCAAATGCCTCGCCGAGGCATATCTGGCCGTTTTCGCAATAATGGTCCGATTTCCACAAACTCTTCAACGTTTAATAGCCTGACAAAATACAAGACTCTTGGGGAAGCCCAAATCCGGACTTTCTTCCTTGAAGACCATTGAAACTACATTTGAAGATTGACCAAAACCAACTACATCGCACTTTCATCATGGCCGCCATTATAAAATTCTGTATTTCTGTATCTTCATTTTATTCTTTTCTTTTAGGGCAAAAAGCCCAAACATATTAGCTTAGTGTATTGTATGAGGCTTGTACAGACAACCATTTTGAAGTGTGATATTTTTTATTGTGTTTGTCGGCCGCAATCCATATGGAAAATTTCCACAACGATCGAATTTTAACTTTAAACTTTTAAACGTTAAATGTTCTCTGTGACTTAATGCGTTATATCATTCAATTAAGCTAATTTATTTAACCGCATTTATACTTTATTTATATTCTTTTACCCCCAGAAACGCTACCATATGTCCAAACGTATAAACGTATTACGACCTGGCATTCTACCGGACACGAATTTTTCAGTGTATATATGTTTATTTTGGTCCTCCTCTGGACCTGACTGTGACCCGCCGAAACCTACAAATAGCTTGATCTACTATTAAACACTAAAAGAATTCTTAAAAAGATCTGTTCAAACCGAGTCCGAAAGTCAAACTGTGCAAAAACTTCGAATTCCCCATTTTTGCCCCCCTCCCCAGCCAAAACTAGTTGTGGTGTTTAACACTACAGTTTACCGTTAAAGCTTGTCTAATTTAATAGTAATGTTCTAGACATTACCCAAAGCCAAGTAATAAGCTTTAACAAGAGCCTAATCACGTTGCAAACATGTAAATATTCAATCCGTAGCCAATAATACAAAGTAAAGGCCCATTTCCGAAAGTTCAATTGAGTGAAACTCAAAACAGGCCGATCTTTTTCCGTTTTACATGTTCCTACTCCTTTAAACGGCTCTGCACCCAGTTCCTTTGTTCATCCGACTTCTCCTCCCACTTTCCATTGTTCTCGAGGCCCTCAGCCAATCAGACCCCCGTAGCTACCCCGCGAGTCCGCGCTTACTTCCGGTAATGTGCATAAAACCCCAGCCCCAGAATGCATAGTTAGCACAGCTCACAGATCTCAAGCTAGAGACCGGTCATGCCAGTCGGGAGTGGAGACGCCATGTCCGGAGAATGCCATGCCGGGCACGATGGTAGTGGTTCGTATGTTATAGTTTAGCTTTTGAAAGTTTAATTTAGGACCCCCATATTCTAAATTCTAGTTTAAATGTAAACTTAACTCTCTAGCTAGGGAAAATTATGGTGGTGACGCCTGTAGCGGCATCTTAGGTTTCTTTCACCCCATAACGTCAGAGTGGTTCTCTTCCTAAAAACCAAATTTTTCCAGTTTATTTTAAATGGATTTTTAATCTAAACTAAATGACGGTTTGATCTTTGTGGAAGGCAAATTGAAACAAACTGATGCCTAAGTGTAAAATTGCCGGGCTTTTTATTACTTAGAACGGTTCTCGAGGGAACCAAGGGAGGTTGATCTTTTTGTGCTTGGAAAACTTAGAAACATAACTGTGGACGGTTGATCATGTTGAAACATACTGTCAGATAGACTACTATCAGTTGCGGCTGTTTAGTCTTGCGGGTGTCTCCGGGAGCACTCATGATTTACTTTTTCTAATGTGAAAATTTAAAGCTTTATTCAAACCAAGTGTGTTTGTCTGAATTTTTTAAATACTAAGTGTATATTCAAACTTGCTACTTTATGTAAATGTAAACTTGTTGCCTATTTAAATAATTGGTATTCAAAAGCTTTTAGAAGCAAACTATAATGTAAAGTGTACTTTCATTCTCTGTCGCAAAAATAAAACCAGGAGTTTTAAGCTTCAGTCGTTTGCTAGACTTGATTAATTGTATTTTAGTGTAAAATTAAATATGTAGCCCATTTTTAGATTTTAGCTAGTTAAACAGTTAAATCCACCGTTGGTGGCAGCGATACCGACAGTTTAAGGTTAGGCCCCTTTAATTAGGACCGGCGCTTCATCCCCCATGCTGGGACAGTGTCCATGCTGTGTTGTATAACGAAAAAAGTCGTCGTAAACACCGTAGAAACCTCAAGCTGAAACTCCACGTACACCAGGGAAACCGGGGGCGTTACAAGCACCTAAGCCGTCGTAGCGTCCGCCGTTACAACTGGTTGGCAGCGGTGGGATGAACAGGTGCTGTTCCCGTCAAGCGTTTTCCCCCCCTGCCATGCTACATGCCTAGAAGGATGCAAGCCACTTCCAACTAGATGTCTGTGGTCTAGCCAAACATGGCCACGAAGCAGATGCCTGTGACAAGCTAAAAAGTCACGAAGCAGAAGTCGTACTAAAGTTATAAAAAAGTACAACCCCCGCCGCAGCTCCAACAACTGCCGGCGCCAGGAAGCCGCCGCTGCCGCTTCCAGTAGACGTCCTCCCGTCAAGAGCCGTCTCAACCCCAACCGATGCTGTAGGAGAAGAGGCCCGCAAGGAAACCTACGCTCCGTGCAGCCAAGCCGTGGATTCTGCGTGCAACGCCGAAGTCCCGTGGATTTGACCGCCCGCCAGTGACGATCGACTCCCGTGAAAATCAGTGCCGAACTTCCCGTACTACGGTGGAACGGAAGGACAGACTGACAGTACAGCGATTGTACAATTGGGTAAGTGTACATGAGATATGCTTAGAGGCCGCCAAGCCGAGTGTTGTAGTTGATAGCATTTATGCAATTTAGCTATTCATATACCAGAGTGCTGGGGGTTTTAGAAGTGTATTTTTATGTGCAATCTTACTGGATTTGGGGGATCTGCTCAAAAGTAACGTTAAATTTTAAGCGGCTGCTTTTAATTTTTGTTTCATTTATAAAGGCTTTATTTTGAAACCACGTTAACCATTAAGACTCAAAATGTCCGAAATGGAAGAATTAGACGAAATCATTCGTGATATCACAAACAAGGACTTAAAGAAGGCCTGTTTGAACTTAGGCTTTACAGTCAGTGATTCTAGAGCAGAATCCCAACAAATCTTACGAGCAGCCCTCGAAGATGGCAAACTTGATTTAAGTGAACTTTCCGATGCACTAGCTAACGCTATTGAAAGGAGAGAAGCGGCTATTTTCGCCAAGAAAGAATTAGCCACCAAAGAAAATGAACTGTTTTTAAAAGCAGAAGAACTTAAATTAAGAGCACTTGAAATTGCAGACGCAGAAAAAAAACGTGCTGTTGATTTAGCCGAGGCCGACCGTCGTCGAACTCATGAATTAGCTCTTAAAGATCAAGAGGCTCAAATTCGAGACCGAGAAGCCCAAATTAGCGATCGTGCCAGTGCTATGGAATTAGCTAAACTGGACAAGCAGCTCGAACTAGCGAAGCTAAATGCTGCTACGTTAAATCTTAACCCCGCTCCAAATGGAGCTAACGGTGTTCCCCCAACTCCCCCAAATCCAGTTGCAAAACATGGTAAAGTGGCCGACATAGTTCGACTAGTAAATAGGTGGACGCCCAATACTGACATTAACAGTTTTCTTAAGATTTTTGAACGAACTTTAACTAGTCAAAAGATTCCTAGAGACCAATGGGTCACGGCGTTGCAACCCCTCGTCGGTGAGGTCTTTATTAAAGTTTGTGATCAGCTAACAGACGCTGAAATGCTGGATTACGAAATAGTCAAAAATAAACTGCTTGCCCGTTTTGTACAGACTAAAGAGTCTTTGCAAACACAATTTCGTTCTCTCGAAAAAGGTGTGGAAATGCAATTCCAGGATTATGCATTTGAGTTAGAAACTCTTTTCACTCGTTGGGTAACTTTGGCTAAGGTTAACCGTGATTACGATAAACTCGTCAATCTTGTACTTTTGGAGCAATTTTATAAATCGTGTCCAACCCATCTCAGAAAGTGGATCCCTGATCAAGTCAGATTAGGAACTCTGGCCGAAGCGGCCCAGTTGTGTGATGAATTCACAACCCGCAATAAACAGATTGCTACCGAAGCTGCCACTCGTGCAGCCAAAACACAGCCCATAGCTGTAGCGTCGAACCAAGGTTCTAAACCTACTGGTCAACAGCGAGGTCACAACCGTAACCACAACACGACAGCTAATCCGGCCGGATCTGTCAGTGTGAACGCAGATAACCCTGGAGGGAACCCTGCCATAAACTTTAGTGCTAGTGAAAAAACTAACCTAAATCAAGATCGAGTTAGGCGCTGCTACGTGTGTGATTCTCCCCAACATTTTCGTAGTAAATGCCCCGAGCTTAACTCGAAACCCCAGCAAGTAAACGCATGTTTCCCAGTTGGGAAAAATGCCAGTAAAATTCTTAAGGCTAGTACTCTGTCCGGTAGCATAGGGAAAAATAAAATTAATATTTTATGCGACTCCGGAAGCACAGTTTCGCTAGTTAGCGCCAAGCTCGCCAGAAATTGGCCACGCTTAAAGCGTAAGATTAAATGTAAAACTGCCTTGTGTAAGCAACTTTTTACCTTAGATCAAGTAAATCTAATCCTAAAGTTAGATGATGGCACAGTGTTAAAAACAGTAGCGTGCATTACACCGGTCAACAATTCGTTCTACGATGTCGTTTTGGGCGTGACAGGATTAGAATCATTAACCAAACAGCGCAGACCAGTAATCGCCACGCCCCGTGATTTTTCTCCAGTGCCAGCCGAGGTGGCTACGCCCTCCGTCAGAAACGGCCCACGTCAATCAAAGAAACGTGGAAGGCCCCGTAATCAAACCAGCCCCGCGGGATTGGTCAAGCCCCAAACCCCCACAGTGCTTCCGCCTATCGTCGTTAAGTCCTCAAGCGCAGACGAAAGGGGTCTGCTAAAAACTTCGGAGGTCAACCCATTACGAGATAATGAGACCCAAGTCCCCTCCCTTGACCAAAGGATGGATTGTCGCCATCTTTCTGGGTGTAAACAAACAACGAAAAATGCGTTGAACCTGCCTCGTACAGGCAAAATAAAACGAAGTTTGTCAGGTAGTGATATAAACAAAAGTTTAGTCATGTCAGATAAACCCAAAGTTAGCGAGTTTAGCTTTGACGAATGGCTTAAGTTACGTGAGTTAACTTCCCCCAATCGTAAGTTGGAAACAAGTAATTTAAAGGTTGGTAGTAAAAGTGTTCCCCCTATAAGCTTTGATTTTTTCCCAGAGTTTGGTAAAGTAAAGTTGCCTGAATTTTAATCTAAATTAAAGTCAGTGTGTTAAGCAAATAAAAAACTTAAACATAGTTTTTTTCCCAGTCCTTTTTTTTTGTTAAAAGTAGGACCGATGTTTTAATGTGAATTCTATGTCAGTCTAGGGTGGAAATAAATGCATTTATTATGGCTCTAGAACTGAATTGGTGTTTCCAATAAAACGAAGGTTTAATACCTAACCTAAAGTAGTTTTCTCTAAATTAGAGTTTTTTTCTTGTTACAAGTAAACCGGAAATCTAACAAAGTAAATTTCCCGTGCATGTTTTCTTTAAACAATGTGTAGTTTGTAGCTACAACCGTGGCTCCATCTAGGAGCAACCAAACCTAAAAATAGTGTATTTGCTGAATTTTAATTTTAAAACTTCAGATTCTACTGGACAAACCTGGAAAGCATCTAGTGATTGTTGCTGCACCAAGGCAGCATTTTCGTTAAACATTTAATTGTTAAACGTTTCGTTTCAGTACAAGTTGACTGAAAATTATTTTTACCTGCATTTTTAATTTTGTCATTTTGGTCAGTTGGGAGCTCATCTTAAAGTAACTCCCAGTTAATTCCCGTTTTGGCCTTCACACCTAAATTTTAAGTGCCTATGCTTTACTCCTTTTGTCACTATCAACGTCTCCCTGTGTGGGAGAATATTGACAAAGATTGTAACGACACTAATTAAATATTCATTAGGAATATTCTACGGGAGCTGCAACTTGTCCCCGGTTGGCTCTTCTTTAAGTTTTATACGAAATGGTTTTCTTCCCAAAAAAACTATCTGTCTCACCTCTGAGTGCGAAAGGTCAACTCTGTCGTTAAAAGGTTGTTGCGTTTTTATCCTCAAACCTCCCAGTGTTGTATTATTATGTTTAAGTTATGGGTCTTATCTCAAAATCCTTCAGTGTCAAATTGCCTATGTAAACAAGTTGTTTAGTAACCTAAAAACCATTCTAGTGGTATTAGTTGCTGTTAAATAGAGCCGGTGTTCTATCACGTGTTCACAGAATATTCTCTTCTAACCGCTATCGCAGCCTAGGTTGAGGGTGGACGGCAAGGTGTTTTTGGCCGACACACAGAAAAAAAAGACGCGGCAATTGGACATAATCCGGACTTGTACGAACGATTAAGTGGCGGGACGCCTCATTTGACAGTATTCTTTTACAAAAACCCTAACTTTGTACTTAAACTTTGAAACTAGTGTGTTTCTCGATGACTGTTTTCTTTTGCCCCATTTTCAAATACTTGTACGATA
Source organism: Lithobius niger (assembly GCA_023313725.1). Classification (NCBI taxonomy): domain Eukaryota; kingdom Metazoa; phylum Arthropoda; class Chilopoda; order Lithobiomorpha; family Lithobiidae; genus Lithobius; species Lithobius niger. The sequence continues at coordinate 8,407 of JAHWFP010002398.1, read as the reverse complement.
TTCCTGCACCCCGCAGCGCGGACAGTATTTAGTTAATGGCTGCAAAAACAGTGTTTTAAATTGTAACTTTTAAATTTACTTAAAGTTCTCTTAGCCACAAAAACGTTGGTCCCCCAAAAAGACAAAACGGCGAAGTCAACATTTATGTAAACAGTGTATTTTATTTTCATGTCAATTTTGCTTATTTTTGGCGGTCTTGTTTTCTGCATATCTTGTGTGCACTAACCCCTTTATTATAGCTTTTATTCCGAGTTCTCAGGAACCCCGAATAAAATCCTGCGTTTGGGGGCGTGTAAACGAGCGCCACCGAAAAACGCCTGTTTTTCAAAAATGAAATTTTTTTTTCTCGAGGCACCCAAATGCCTCGCCGAGGCATATCTGGCCGTTTTCGCAATAATGGTCCGATTTCCACAAACTCTTCAACGTTTAATAGCCTGACAAAATACAAGACTCTTGGGGAAGCCCAAATCCGGACTTTCTTCCTTGAAGACCATTGAAACTACATTTGTAGATTGACCAAAACCAACTACATCGCACTTTCATCATGGCCGCCATTATAAAATTCTGTATTTCTGTATCTTCATTTTATTCTTTTCTTTTAGGGCAAAAAGCCCAAACATATTAGCTTAGTGTATTGTATGAGGCTTGTACAGACAACCATTTTGAAGTGTGATATTTTTTATTGTGTTTGTCGGCCGCAATCCATATGGAAAATTTCCACAACGATCGAATTTTAACTTTAAACTTTTAAACGTTAAATGTTCTCTGTGACTTAATGCGTTATATCATTCAATTAAGCTAATTTATTTAACCGCATTTATACTTTATTTATATTCTTTTACCCCCAGAAACGCTACCATATGTCCAAACGTATAAACGTATTACGACCTGGCATTCTACCGGACACGAATTTTTCAGTGTATATATGTTTATTTTGGTCCTCCTCTGGACCTGACTGTGACCCGCCGAAACCTACAAATAGCTTGATCTACTATTAAACACTAAAAGAATTCTTAAAAAGATCTGTTCAAACCGAGTCCGAAAGTCAAACTGTGCAAAAACTTCGAATTCCCCATTTTTGCCCCCCTCCCCAGCCAAAACTAGTTGTGGTGTTTAACACTACAGTTTACCGTTAAAGCTTGTCTAATTTAATAGTAATGTTCTAGACATTACCCAAAGCCAAGTAATAAGCTTTAACAAGAGCCTAATCACGTTGCAAACATGTAAATATTCAATCCGTAGCCAATAATACAAAGTAAAGGCCCATTTCCGAAAGTTCAATTGAGTGAAACTCAAAACAGGCCGATCTTTTTCCGTTTTACATGTTCCTACTCCTTTAAACGGCTCTGCACCCAGTTCCTTTGTTCATCCGACTTCTCCTCCCACTTTCCATTGTTCTCGAGGCCCTCAGCCAATCAGACCCCCGTAGCTACCCCGCGAGTCCGCGCTTACTTCCGGTAATGTGCATAAAACCCCAGCCCCAGAATGCATAGTTAGCACAGCTCACAGATCTCAAGCTAGAGACCGGTCACGCCAGTCGGGAGTGGAGACGCCATGTCCGGAGAATGCCATGCCGGGCACGATGGTAGTGGTTCGTATGTTATAGTTTAGCTTTTGAAAGTTTAATTTAGGACCCCCATATTCTAAATTCTAGTTTAAATGTAAACTTAACTCTCTAGCTAGGGAAAATTATGGTGGTGACGCCTGTAGCGGCATCTTAGGTTTCTTTCACCCCATAACGTCAGAGTGGTTCTCTTCCTAAAAACCAAATTTTTCCAGTTTATTTTAAATGGATTTTTAATCTAAACTAAATGACGGTTTGATCTTTGTGGAAGGCAAATTGAAACAAACTGATGCCTAAGTGTAAAATTGCCGGGCTTTTTATTACTTAGAACGGTTCTCGAGGGAACCAAGGGAGGTTGATCTTTTTGTGCTTGGAAAACTTAGAAACATAACTGTGGACGGTTGATCATGTTGAAACATACTGTCAGATAGACTACTATCAGTTGCGGCTGTTTAGTCTTGCGGGTGTCTCCGGGAGCACTCATGATTTACTTTTTCTAATGTGAAAATTTAAAGCTTTATTCAAACCAAGTGTGTTTGTCTGAATTTTTGAAATACTAAGTGTATATTCAAACTTGCTACTTTATGTAAATGTAAACTTGTTGCCTATTTAAATAATTGGTATTCAAAAGCTTTTAGAAGCAAACTATAATGTAAAGTGTACTTTCATTCTCTGTCGCAAAAATAAAACCAGGAGTTTTAAGCTTCAGTCGTTTGCTAGACTTGATTAATTGTATTTTAGTGTAAAATTAAATATGTAGCCCATTTTTAGATTTTAGCTAGTTAAACAGTTAAATCCACCGTTGGTGGCAGCGATACCGACAGTTTAAGGTTAGGCCCCTTTAATTAGGACCGGCGCTTCATCCCCCATGCTGGGACAGTGTCCATGCTGTGTTGTATAACGAAAAAAGTCGTCGTAAACACCGTAGAAACCTCAAGCTGAAACTCCACGTACACCAGGGAAACCGGGGGCGTTACAAGCACCTAAGCCGTCGTAGCGTCCGCCGTTACACTGATCTCTGTAACAATTAAATCCTTTTCAAACTTTGCATGACGATAGTAATTACAAGGTTTGACTGTGGGATCAATTAACTCAACATCGTGAGTCACAAAGTCGGTACGACTCGGAAGAGTAGAAAATACTCCATCTACTTTGTCAAAGACAGCAAGTAGATCGCTCTTCTGCGATTCGGTTAAGGATCCTGTTTTCTTAAACAGTGTAACGACGGACGCTACGACGGCTTAGGTGCTTGTAACGCTCCCGGTTTCCCTGGTGTATGTGGAGTTTCAGCTTGAGGTTTAACGGTGTTTACGACGACTTTTTACGTTCATTAACACAGCATGGGCAACTGTCCCAGCGCCGATCCTAATTAAAGGGGCCTAACCTTAAAACTGTCAGTAATCGCTGCCACCAACGGTGGATTTAACTGTTTAACTAGCTAAAATTAAATGATGGGCTACATATTTATTTTACACTAAAAACAATTAATCAATCTAGCAAACGAACTGAAGCTTAAAACTCCTGGTTTTATTTTTGCAACAGAGAATAAAGAACACTTTACATTGTAGTTTGCTTCGGAAAAGCTTTTGAATTAAATTAATTAAAAGCAACAAGATTGAATTTGCAACAAGAAATTCACAAATTCACAATTCACAACAACACTTGTGTTTGGAATAAAGTTAAATTTTCACATTAGAAAAAGTAATACCGAGTTCTCCCGGAGACACCCGCAAGACTAAACAGCCGCAACTGATAGTAGTCTATCTGACAGTACGTTTCATACACGATCAACCGTCCACAGTTATGTTCCTAAGTTTTCCAAGTACAAAAGATCAACATCCCTTAGTTCCCGCAGAAACTGTTCTAAGAAATAAAAAGAGTGGCAATTTTATACTTGGGCATCGGTATTTTTCCTTTGAGTTTCACAAAGATCAAACCGTCAAGTAGTTTAAGTTAAAATCCATTTAAAATAAACTGGAAAAGTTGGTTTTTAGTAAGAGAACCACTCTGACGTTATGGGGTGAGAGAACCAAAGATGCCACTACAGGCGTTACCACCATAATTTTCTCTAAGCTAGAGAGTTTAAGTTTACATTTAAACTAAAATTTAGAATATGGGGGTCCTAAACTAAACTTTTAAAAGCTAAACTATAACATACGAACCACTACCATTCTGCATGGCATGGCATTCTCCGGACATGGCGTCTCCACTCCTGACTGGCGTGACCCTTCTAGCTTGAGAGATCTGTGAGCTGTGCTGTGGATGCTTTGGGCTGGGGGGTTTTTATGCTCGAAACCGGAAGTTTGCGCGGACGGGCAGGAGAGCTACTGGGGGTCTGGTTGGCTGAGGGCCTTGAGAACAATGGAAAGTGGGAGAAGTCGGTTGAACAAAGGGACTGGGTGCAGAGCTGTTTGTAGGAGTAGGGATGGAAAAAGATAGGCCTGTTTGAGTTTTACTCAAGTGAACTTTGGGAAATAGGCCTTTGCTTTGAAATATTGACTATGGAATGAATATTACATGTTTGCAACGTGAATAGGATCTGGTTAAAGCTTAATACTATTAAAGCATTACTATTAAATTTAATAAGCTTTAACTGGAAACTGCAGTGTTATACACCACAACTAGTTTTGGCTGGGGAGGAAAGTGAAATTGAGGAGTCGGAAGTTTTTGCACAGTTTGACTTTCGGATTGAGTTTGAACAGATCTTTTATAAATATCTTTTGGTTTTTAATAGTAGAACAAGATATCAGTAGTTTTCGGTAGGTCGATATCAGTAGTATTCGGCATTTTTAAGTGAGATCGCCATAAAGACGATGTTCTTCTTGAATTGAAGAGTTCTGCCCTCAGGTTTTTGGCTCGGCGGTGTTGAGGTGTCCTCACCACGAATGTCCAATACAATACCACGTTTACACGCCCCCACACGGAGGACTTTATTCGGGGTTCCTGTCGAACTCCTAATAAATGCTACAACAGAAAGGGTCAGTACACACAAGCTGTGCCAAAGAACAAGACTGCCAAGGCATGTAAATAAATTGCATAAATTAATGCACCAAGGAATACATCTCCTGTGAAATACATCACCACAAGTAATAAGAATACACTGTTTACAAAAAATAAAAATTGCCATTTTATATTTTTGGGGGACTGACGTTTTTGTGGCTCAAGAAGTTTTTGTAAATAAAAATTACAAGTTTAAAGGGACACTAGTTGCAAAAAATAAACTTTGTGCTGTCCGCACTGCTTGTTGCAGGAAAGTCGTACAGGCCACAAAGAAAACTAGAGCAAACGAAAGTTTATATGAATAAAAACTCTTTTCTTGATTATAGAAAGTTATAGTTTCAGGGTTTTTGTAGCTGTTAATTCAAATGAGATAATCGCAACATTTTATGCTCTAACCAGTCAGCCGTGCACAGAATGTTATTTTTTTTATCTGGGAAAACCTCGAAAAAATACCCCTGGGCGCACTCCTCAGGACCTAGCTTGCGATAAGGATCGGAATAGAGGGTACTATAAGCGCATGCGCAACTATCAGCTCTATTTAAAGTTAACAGACTACCACTGGAGTGGTTTAAGGTTACCAAACAACTTGTTTTACATGAAAATTGTTTACACTGAAGGGTTTAGAGATGGAACCCATAACTTAAACATATTATATAACGCTGGGAGGTTTTGTGGGTAATAACCAGCAACCTTTTAACGAAAGAGTTGACCTTTTGCCCTCAGAGGTAAGACAGACAGTTTTTTATAAAGAAAACCGTTTCGTTTAAAACTTAACCCTTTAAGGACGGGTGCGCCCAAATGCGCCCGCTGTATAATCATTGTTTACAGCTCTTCTACTGGTCAGATTGAAGACTTCCAGCCAATTAGAGTGAAACTAAAAATGTGATATGAAGGCCGGATCATTAAAGAAAAAAATGACACAGGTTTCATTCCCTTACTTCAAGTGGGTGAGACGCTATGAATTTTTTCCTACAAGTTCGTTACGAGGCCTTAGCGCAAACGCAATCCTTAAAGGGTTAAAGAAGGGCCAACCGGGGACAAGTTGCAACCCCCGTAGAATATTCCTAATGAATATTTAATTAGTGTCGTTACAATCTTTGATACTATTCTCCCACAAAGGGAGACGTTGATAGTGACAAAAAGAGTAAAACATAGGCACTTCAAATTTAGGTGTGAAGTCCAAAACGGGAAATAGCTGAAAGTTCCTCTTGGTGTGGTTGCACTTTTAATATACCACTTAACAAAATTTTAAGGATAAAAATTAAATTTCCACTCAATTTGTACTGAAAATGACGTGTTTTAACAATTAATGTTTAAACAAAATACCTGCTGAGAGTATCAGCGTTCATTACACAACTATCCAAGTTTGTCCAAGGAAGCACTTTAAAGTTTGCAGACTTCAAAAGCAATAAACACATTTTTGGTGTTTTTAGGTTAGGTGTTCATAGATGTAGCCACTTTTGTAGCGGCGTACAATTACTATTAAAAGAAACTCTCACGGGAATTTACTTTGTTAGGTTTGCTTTTAATTGCAAAAAAACTCTAATTTAGAGAACAAAACTACATTAAGTTAGGTTTTACAACCTCCGTTTCACTGGGACCTTCTATCCAGTACTAGAGAGCCCAACCACAAGTCCGTGAGACCTCTGTGAGCGGCGCTATTCGAAAAAAAAACCCGTCAGGACGGATGTTAACCGTCACCATTCATAATAAAGCATGTATTTCCACCCTAGACTGACATAGAATTCACACTAAAACATTGGTCCTATTTTTAAAAAGGAACTGGGAAAAAAAAACTATGCAAGTTTTTAGTTGTTCAGTTTGGAGACCTATTCAGAGGTTTTACTTACTCCCTACTGGTAAAATTACATTTTAACTTTAGGTTAGGTTAGCATTACAACCTTAGTTTCAACTAAAAAAACAATTATTGGTGATCAAGCACAAAAATTTCACCTTTTTATCCAAGATAAAAGTTTAACAACAAAACATCGGGTCCTAATGTGAAAAAAAAAAGGATCAGAAAAAAAACTGTATTTAAGTTTTCACTACTGGCATACCGATTTAATTTTTTATTTAAAATCAGTCTAGCTGTTTATACTAACTTTTAGGTTAGGGTACAGTTTATGTTTAAGAGGTTATGTTTAAAATTAAACTATAAATTTTGAATTGTAGAGTCCAAAAAATAAACTTTCAATTTAAACTAAGTTATACGAACCAACTACCTTTCCCCGGCATGGCAACAATCGGACCGCGGCATCTCCACTCCCGACCGGCGTAGCTACCTCTAGCTTTGAGATTCCTGAGCTGTGCTAACGAAATTCTCCTGGGTCGGGGTTTTTATGCCTTCTGCTTGGCAGGCAGGTAGTGGGAGAATGCGGACCTGTAGGAGAGCGACGGAGGGGGTTGTTGGGTAGAGGTGGACACCTGGAGGAGGAGAGACTGACCAAAACCGGCCGGGCTGTTACTACCGGAAGTGGGCATGACGGCTTGGATGGACAGGGTAGCTGAGTGTGGAGGTGGAATTGAATGCACTGTTTTGATTGGAAGGGAATTGGTGCGGCTGTATTGACAAAGGGAATTGCCGACTTGGGAGCGTTAGAGGCCTGGCTTGAAAGTGCAAGTGAGTTTTAAACGCTTAACAACGCGAATTTAGGCCTATAAAAATAAACTACGATGTTATGCATCGCAACTATTGAATGAAGGGGGGGGGGACGAAGTGTTAGCTCAGAATTTATTATTTGACTTTGGGAAACAAACTGTTATTTACAAGGTATGATTTTATCGAAGGAAAGCTAGTTTGTTTTCGTTTTTAGAGGTTTGCTGCGGTCGGAGTTTGGATGGAGATGCTATAAAAAAAAATAGACATGAAATACACTGGGTCCGTAAAAATAAACATAAAAAGTTGAGCTCCGGTAGGGTTCATGGAAAGAATTTAAGTTTACCAAAGTGCATTAAGTGCAAAAATCAAAAGATTAAATATACCAGCTTAGTTTTGGATATGCTATAACGCATTTAGGTAAGATTTAGTTGTTTGCAGAAGCTGTAAAGGCATGAGGCCTAAATTTCCTGTCGATTGGTTAGGAGACCCGACACCAACCATCAACAACTCGGGGACACCTTTTTTTTCTTAGCGCCGAAAAGCGCTAGGCCTATTATTCACTTCCAAGTTTAAAAATTCATATCTCCCTGGAAAATGGACTTCAGCGACTCTAGTTTGCAGCTCTTAATAAACCTGAACTTTATCTAACATCCTGTGAAAACAGAACTTGAAATTTCACCATACTTTGGTCTACAGCTTCATTTGAAAAAGTGCTCAAACTGAGCGCCGACGCACGCAGTCTCCGTCGCCATTTTCCGAAAACCACACATGTAAATATTTATTTGTATTTCTCGAATTTATTTCCAGGCATAAAGCCGACTAGCTTAGTGCTGTGCTAGATTACATGTTTATTACGTCTGCAATGTTTTTATTTTACTAAGGTGACGATTTTAGCAACAATGAAAACTTTGACTACACTAGCGTTATTATCTGCGGCTGCAATAATACATTTAACTTTTATGCGTTATAGCATTTCAAAACACAAGCTGGTTTATTTAATCTTTTGCCTAGGCTTTTATAAAAGCAGTATTTAACGTAATCTTTTCACATGAACCCTACCTTGTTCAAAATGGCAACCCAACTACGATTATTTTTACCGGACATTTTCAGTGTGTATCTTGTATTTTTATTTCAGGGCTCCGACCATAGTGATCTCAAATTCCGAATGCACAGTAAAGCCTTTGCCTTCAATTAATAACAATTTATTTTAACTTTGAGCATCAAACTTCGTTTCCCCCCCCCCC
>JAHWFP010002381.1:0-24965 GCA_023313725.1 Lithobius niger | reverse complement strand
GGCAAATAAAAGAACAATGATTTCTAACAAATTGAATGTATCCTTTTCGTTGAGGTAATCAAAAGAACAATGATTTCTAACAGATCTGAATGCACCCTGTTTGATGAGGGAAACAAAAAGAATAATTATTTCTAACAGATACGACTTAACCTTTTTGTAAGGATAAAAAGGACAATGATTTCTAACAGATATGAATGTACCCGTTTTGATGAGGGAAACAAAAAGACAATGATTTTTAACAGATATGACTGTAACCTCTTTTTTGAGAGAAACAATTTATCTGGCGGCAGAGTTGACTTCCTAAAAAAGTACCACCACAAACAGAAGACCCTTACTCTACTTAATTTAGTAGAAACTTAAGACCTAACAACAAGCAACGACAGCAACACACTGAAAGCTGCTAAAGGTATTGATTTCGGCCAACATCTCATTGATGATGATGAATGTGGGAAAAAAACAACTTTTGGTTCTCATCACCTGCCCGAAGGTCAAAGTATTTGCATTTCCACAACCTTTCGAGTAGTGCAATGATGGAAGAGATGAAAGGAGAAGATGGGGGGGGGGGGGAGGGGGAGAAGGGGAGGGGAAAGACCATTGCTTCAGGATTTCATTACCTGTGCAATGAGAGAGAGAAAAAGGGAAAATGAAGATGGAGGGGGTGGAGGAGGAGGTAGCTGTAACTCACTCTCATTACTGTCAAAATAGCCGAGCGGGAGTTTCATTAGAGATGCGCTTGACTTCGACCGCCCGCCGCTAAAGAATCGCCATTCGTGCACCTTTCGGTAGGGAATTGGAAAAATTAACAAGCAGTAGACTCAGTTCGGTAGGTTACGGCTTATGTCGGCACGGCGTTCACCTGGGTGAGCGAACCTCCACAAGTCAAATCTTATCTTTACCAAATTTAAAGGCAAGAACTGGAAATTTGCAGGTTTGAGAACAAGGACAAAATTATTACGGCACTTAACACCCTTCGGCGTTTTCGGCATCGTAACACGCGTTCGTACCTGCAAATCGAGCTGGCAAGAAGACAGTATCTCATATGGAGGTTTGACGCGCTCTCAGCCGGAGCCATGGAGCTATCGCATTTTTACAGTCGTGCCAGTGAAATATGGACATTCGAAACATTGGCTTCACTGCTGTACAGGTTTATGAATAAGTTTGCTTTACGGGTAATGTGCATTTAATAATACAAGCCATCACCTAACATTGTTTGTATACGGTAGGTACTGCATCATGTGGATGGTCTGATATGTTAACATGTCAACTCCATGTCCCTCGAAGCATACAATTTTCACTGGGTGTTTGTAACTTACGATTACATTCTTCAACGTTAACATTCATTCCGTTGAGGACTTTCCTTCAAACAAAGAATAAATCACAAGGTAAATGGTAAACGAAGCAAACAGTCTGCATTAAAGACTGGCCTTGTGAGGGCAAGATACGCTAACCTTAGAAAGAAAGAAAAGACAACTGCACCATCTGGGACTCGAACCCAGGACTTCCAGCTGACTAGGCCAGGCGCTCTAACCACTACGCTGCTGGAGTGGATACTGTCTACAGACTCCAGCCGAGCTAAGTAGCTGTTCAGTCTTTCTCAGTAATGACCTAGAAGTCACCAACATATGCAAGGAGGGAAAGCTACATTGCTTCTTTGTCTCCTCATGTTTTCTGTGTGGAGGCCAAGAAACAATGTTGCTTTCCCTCCTTCTGTGTATGTTTGTGACCTTTAGGTCACCACTGAGAAATACTGAACAGCTATTTAGATCGGCTGGAGCTTGTAGCCAGTATCCACCCTGGTGGTGCAGTGGTTAGAGCACCCAGCGAGAGTCAGCGGGAAGTCCTGCATTCGAGTCCCAGTCAGGGCAGTTGTCTTTTAATTCTTTCTCAGATTTTAGTGAATCTTGTCCTCATAAGGCCAGTCTTCAATGCAGACTTTTTCTTCGTTTACTTTCCTTTAAAAAAAAAAAAAATATATATATATATATAATATTGAAGAAATTCCTCAATAGATAAGGAAAAGTAATAAAATACGCCTGACATGACTGGGATTCGAACCCCAAAACTTCTGTAGCCAGGGTAGGAGTGTTTTCTAGTGATCTTAGTCGATTAGTTCTCACAAGACAGATTGTGAATCTGTTATTTAATTTGTTTAGAACATGTAACAATCAACTTTAATTTACCACATTTTTTTAGGCACAGTTTTTCTTTAATTCTGGTGTTTTTATCCCAAACTTCAAGCTTGTGGGGACTTTTTAATGTTTTAGAATGACACAAACAGCCTGTAACAAATGAACTACTAAATGAACTACTAGAAATTCAACTAAATGGACAATCGGTCGCTTCACTGGCTAAGATACATACTTAAAAGTAATTTTGCACGTGCTGTGATTTTTCACACCAAAATTACTTGAATTTTTCCCTTTACGGCAACGGTTCTTGATGTGTGTTTTATACTTAAAGATTAATCACAAAGTAAAAGCCAATAGGTGCACATGCATACAATTAAAGTCAAAACATGTAAAAAAAACACTGGGTGAACCCAGAAAGCACAACAAAAGCATACAATTTTACAAACTTAAAAATGAACTTAAGCCATGGTGAAACTTGGCAATAGGGAGGCTATACATTACTTCTTGCAAATGCGACCTGCTTTGTGGGTTCATCTAGTGTTATTTACATGTTTTGACTTTTAGCCTAGTGCTAAGTATTGCTTGAAAAAGAGTCGTGTCTGACTTGAAACGTCGCATTTTTAATTGTGTGCTTGCACACTATTTTTTAATCACTGTTTTGGTGCTTTTTTCATCACTCAATTCTTATACTTAAAGGGCAACAGATAAAAAAAATCATGAACATGTACATCTTCTTTTTAAGTCTGGATGTCTGTGCATAAACAATGCCAATAAGCAAGTTTTGGCTGCCGGTTAACCGTACAAAAATAGCGGCGTTAAGTATTTGAAAATTTCGTTGTTGGAGTTGGACAAGCAAGTAAGGTAGCTATACAGCGTTAGCTCTGCCCGTTGTACTGAACACAAACGGTGTTTTATAGGTGGGGTGGGTTTTCGTTGTCCATCATGGTGCAAGCTTTAATGGAACTGTTCAATCACGAACAGGTTAATTTTCCGGTTGTGCCACGCTAGCGACAGACGTCAAGAAGGAAGTTTCTTCTCTGGCGCCCAAAGTTTCTTCTGTCGGACGGCTAGAGAAGAGAGAGAGACCGGGTTTTTCGTATTATTCTAGGCAACACTTTATCCTCATCTCCATTTGTCACTTTGTTGAAGAACGACACAACGAATTGGATCGAGGAGAATTGGATGCGACCTAAAACTCTTTGGGATTGGTGCTGTTCATCAACAGAATTAATTTCACGCTCCCGCACGCCAGCCAAAGACACCAGCAGATATATTTCTCGTCCAGTGCACGTGTAATAATTACAAGTTGTCTCAAACCATGTGGTGATTTGGGATTATATAAAAGACGGTCGGTCCACTCCTCCACCAAAGAAAAGGAGGACGAAAGCGGGAAGGGGAAAAACGAAACTCAATACTTGGCGGTGGAGCTGAAAAGGAAATCCACAAGAGCTGAACAAATTATAAATAAAAAAAAAACGAAGGGGAGGGTGGAAAGAAGGGGAAATGGCTGTAGTGTGGGGGTTAAGTATCCCATAGACCAATAAGGACATCCTGATATCGAATGTCTTTCGGATGATCCTCCTGTTGCCCCTAATTATAGACACGTGTTAACTTGAAAGTGCATAACAAAGAATTAACCCTTTTAGATCTAAAACACCAGTGTTGAAAGGAAGATGTATCATATGGCTTTTGTTTAGGAGCTCAGAAATGGGGTAAAAAGGAGGAGAGAGGGGTTCCAACTAAAGTGTCAATTCGCAGTTTCCAGGTCCGGGCTGGTATTTTTTTGTTATTTATGGTACTTATGGTATATATTTGTCTTAGTTACTTATTGTTTTTTTCTCCTTTTCTTTTACCGTGAATTCGCTAGCCGTTTGAATTTTTGAGCTCCCACCTTCCCGGCCCCTGGTGTCTTCACCCAACACACCTCATTGGCAGTGCCACAACTAGATTTTTTCAAGGGGTGGGGGGGGGGTGCAAGAGTAAAATATAGGGTCCCAAAGACTAAACAAGTTTTGAGTTTTGAGGTTGTGGCCTATCTTACAGTAGTTTTATGTACTAATTTGGGTCCCCTGCTTTGATTTTAGGGTCCCCTTGCATGCTTTGCCCCCCCCCCCAACAATTGCGCCACTGCTCATTATTGGGGGTAATAAGGAAAGTCATAGGTATGTGGTCTTAATAATTTGAAATGTTTAACTGATTTATTATATATATGTAGTGTATTTTGTTGTAGGAATAATCTTATAAATAAATTGGAAAGAAACTGAAAAACACTAAAAAAAAGGACTAAAAAATTGACACCCAGAAATTTACAAATTCAAACAAGCAAAAACAAGAAAGAAGTTCTAAAACGTGGAGCTTGAGAGACGAATACGCACCAACAGCAACAAGTACGACATCAAATTTCTCGCATTTATTTTTAAAGCTCTTTTCAGTGCTAAAAAGCACTGAAAATTACTCTAAATGTGATTCTAAAACCAACATTTACTAAAGTGTGCGAGGCCTATCGTGAGTTCGCCGCAGAACGAACATAGATTATCCATTGTACGTTTTTGTCAGCAGAGTGCCTTGTTGATATCCAAGATGGTTACAAAAACAATGGCGGCCGTCGGTTAAAGCCGCCTCCTCCAGGAAGACGTAGTCACTCGTAAAATACTTCCAGGACTCAAGATACGCCGCGCACACAATAACAACATCATGAATCCATTACCCTCCATACGCGTTTATATTAACTTCCTTGTCGTTTGATCCACGGACTATTTGTTTGTGCATCAGTTACGTAAGATTACTGGTTATTTTTGGGTGAATGGAGGGAATGGGAAAGTTCCCATCGTGACAATTAAAATTTCCAAGTGGCGACGAAGAACGCTAAAAATTAATTAATTGGTTTTTCGGGAGTGGTACTAAAAAAATTGATGCGAGCGGGCGGTGTTTTTTTTAAAGTTATTTTTCGTGATTTTTTAGATGCGGGCGATGCCTTTTTTTTTTACCAAACCAAAACAAAATCAGTAGCTTACATTTTGTTGTGGAGCACAATATCTTCGTTTTAATGCCAGGATCAGCGTGAAAAAGTTGCACATTTGATAAAAGTCATTCTTTAGGTCCAAGTTTTTAGTTGTGACATGCCTTTGAACGATCCTTAGATTCGGTTCTAGTCGATCATGTGAATAGAGCAAAGAGCTCATGTGGTCATCGGCTCCAGGTAATGTTTGGTGAAAGTGCTGATGCGTAATTGGTACTTTTTTTTTAGACAGTGTCATAAAAAACGTTTCACGCGCTAAGAAAAAAAACCATGCGTGCGCTCCTGAGAACCATTTAATTAATTTTTAGTGGCCTAAACATTTTCTGGGCACGAGCCATCATGTCAAAAAGCTAATTTTTGCCTATGGCCTGATGACATTAGATGGCAACCGTCACAAGCTGACAATACAATACTACCATTACAACCACAATGACGAATTTTTTATCTTGTGTTCGTCTTATTTTTGTCTTATATTCGCGTCCAAATCCATAACTCGCCCAAATTGTGACCGATTTCGAAGTTTGAATGCACCATTCGAACCGTTTTTTCGAGAGCTATCCATTGGTGATACTGAAAAGGCAGTAGCTCAAATAGTTTTTGAATTATTTAGCAAAAAGTACAATATAACCAAAAATGGACCTTAAAACTGTGTTCCGGAATCCACAATTGGGGAAAAAAGAAAAATATGATTCTGAATCAGCATTGGCTGTGCTAGTGTACCAACTATATTGGTAGCAGAGGCGCTGTCAGAATCTTTGGTAAAAGACATCCATCTCATAATCGTGTCCGTTTGTTTTGGTTGTATTTGTGAGCCCGTAACCACAATTCACCTTATATTGAAGCCACCTCACCATCCCATATCCCTGCACCAATGTTAGCAGCTATCTATAGGCATCAAGTATCAACCTCACTCAAGCATTCCAACTGATTTCAAGAGTGAATTCTGTTGCTATACTAAATTCAACACTACGCTGCATTACTACCCTAGAGAAATAATGTTGCAAATCAAAGGGTTAAATGGTGATAGGGTAAATTCCAGGAATTGTTACTGCAACCAAACAATTGCACGTCCATTTTAACACCAACTCCGGCACAGCTACTAGGCCAACCCTTAGCATCTGGACAGTTTTGGCACTTCAGTCGCACCTAATTGCATGGCAGTTTCCGATGTAATATGTTGATCGGCTCCATGACTTGCAAAGATGCGGTGCATCACCACCTTGCCTGGCCCTATATTGCAAGGTCATCGTCCCTAGCCACGGTTCATATGCTCATCGAACCTTTCAAAACGCGGTCTTAGATGCCGGAATCGAAGACAACGAAGACGTCGGATTAAAGCTAATGGACGTTGTACTTTGTGAGTGCGTGAGGCCAGAAACAGTATTTATTGCACACTTGGTTGGAGAGCCCTTGTAATTCTGCACGCAATGCCACAAACCGCTTGTTTCTAGCTATTGCAGTTTCCGAGATACAATTTTTAAGCATCGAGGAGGTTTGCACAATAATTCGATAAATCAAAAAATTCGATACGGAAATTTGTATCACGTTATTATCGATTATCGTGCCAACCTAGTGCCTTGTTCACAAATCAAGAGTAAAAACCATCAAAAATACGGAGGTACCACGTGGTAAGGGCCGATTCCTCCGTGTTTTTGGTGTTTTTTCTTTAATTTGTGAACAAGACAACAAAAAACAGTGCTGAAAACTAAAATAAAACTGTGCTTTTATGTTGCCGTGAGTTTTTGCTCAGTCAGGTTTTTTTTTTTTTGGGGGGGGGGGGGGCTGAAGTGAATTTCAACCGGGTTAACATTCTAAAAATACCAATATAGTATATTTAATATGCACATGACTCGTAAATACGTAGTATCAGTATTAATATGACTATACTAATATGTAATACGACTAATGCAGTAATATGGCCCACAAAGCAGATTTACTTATTGTGGTGCAAAGCACTGAATCAAGAAACAATCTCAAAGGTGCCTACTCACCGAATGGCAGGCTTCAGCATCTAGCGTCTTCTACCATTATTTAGTTCTATGTAACACTTGATTTCAACAAGCGAAGGAATGCGCATAATGACATTTCTTTTTACACAACGAACAAGCCACGCGCCTTCTTAATTATTGAGTGTAAAGTTGGTGCGTCCACGTGCACCAGGAAGCAAGCCGTCAAGGTTAACGATATCACTGTCACTAGATGGCGTCCATCTAGCGGTTCAAAATCTGCGTTTCAATACGGTCGATAGGAAGAGAAAAAGCACCCGTGATGGCGTTAGCAGGGTTCAGACAATTCTCAATTTCCCTTGCCTTTCCAGGTTTTCCATGTGCGTCCAAAGGCAATTTCCAGGTGTTTACAATATGTTTAGTTAGTGAAACAGTAGGTAAGGTTTTAATTAATATTTGTACGAAAATAATCAAACATCCCAAAAATAGCTGTTTAGAGATTAGTTCAGACGGGACATTTTCATCTCAGATATTGGTACCAGCCTAAGATTTGGTTTATATTGAAGTAACATCTAAAATATTTGGACATATTAAAGCACAAATTAAAATATGTGCTACTAGCCTAGGATTTTGTTTGTGATCTGCTAATTCAATGGAACTTACAGACTAGACACAAAGACATTTTTTTCAAATTTTCCTGTCTTTTCCTTGATTTTCAAAGAAATTCTTATTTTCCCTGAAATTTCCCCGAGATTTTGGCTCTGTTTTTATTTTCCCAGATATTTCCAGGTTCTCCAGGTTTTGTCTGAACTCTGGTTAGGCTTAACTTTACCGCTTGCTTCCTGGCGCACGTGGGTGCACCAACTTTACACTCAATAATTAAAGAGGCGCTTGGCTTGTTTGTTGTGAAAAAAAGAAATTTATTTGTGAGTCCCTTCGCTTGTTGAAAGTAAGGGCTAGACAGAACTATAGTTAGCGGTAAAGCTACAGATGCTACAGCTTGTCATTTGGTGACACTCCCCCTTTAAGGGCATTATTCAGCAATGACATTAAATGTGACTTTTTTTTTTCTTGATTGGGGGTGGGAGGGGTTGTGATGTATTTGCTGAAAAATTGGAACAAATTTAACTGGGTATTTCGCTTTTTGCCTCGTAGCATGGTAAGTAGGTCGGCTTTACCACTATTTCATGGGTTTCCATGGGTTTTAGATTATTTCTAAGGTGTCAGTCTCAGCAAAACTCCGACTTCGGACCGGAAATTCGGTTGGAGATATGAAGTAGTGCTTCGTATGAAAATTGAGCGTCATCATAACTGAAAATGGCTGCCAGCGAGTCATCATAACTGAAAATGGCTGCCAGCGAGCCACGCGAGGCTTCCAACGTTTCTTGCTCCAATCCGTCATTAACACGGACCCCTTATTAAGGGTGGTAAAAGGCTCATCTAGATAAGAGACACTTGATATTGGGATGTTTTGTTGGCAAAGGGGATACCTAACTCACGCCCTCCCCCTACCGCTAATTTACATGTTTTCATATACGTCTGAAGGGGGTCTTGGTTTTGCTGTTACTGACTTACATGTCCAATAGGAAAAAAATACTGATTTCGGTTTCCGTATAAGAGGCGTCAAGACCTATGAAATACTAGACATACGAAAAAGGAATAACGAAAAAATGTAAAAAGGAGTTTAAAAGAAGAGGGAAAAAATGGAACAAAAGCTGAGAAGGGTTGACGTATCCCTTACACGTCAGCCAAGCGGAGAAGTCTAATTATGAACTGGTGCCTTTGATTTACTGACACGTGTTGGGTGGTGATGTTATGTTACCCGTTCATCGACATAGGCAGTTTAAAAGTATAGGTATAAACACTAAAAAAAAAATACCCTCACACCACAGCACCCCCACCCCCCAACTAAAAATAATAATAATATCATTGCACTCGAAATGGAATATTTCGACTGGGAATCTTATTTTCAGTTACCAAGTAATGCCAAATAATATACCAAATACATTAAAAAAAATCGAAGGTTATAATGAACTTAAGCATAAAATGAAGAACTATTGGATTAATACGATGTATGGACAGGGATTAAGAACGGGTAGAGGAGTTTTTGTTGGTGGGTTAAACTGATGATGAAGAAGTCTAAAGGGAATATAAATTGGATTGCTTAATTAAAGGAATAATTGTGTTTAACATAGTTTTTTTTGGACTGAAATGTATGCAAAGGGTGTCAATGTATTGAGACTGAAATGTATTTAAATTATTTAAAATTTTTGTTGTGGAGTAAGTTATGATTGTTACGTTGTTTAAGAAATTAAGTTATTTATGATGATTAATGTAATGTGTTGTTGTCACAAATAAGTGTTAACTCATTCCTGACATCTTTCTTGAATTAAATAAAATAAAAATAAAAAATTAATAAGATTTAATTTTCCAAGATTTGCAGACTTTTCAAAACACACTCTCTTGCTAGCCTTTCCAGATTTTATCTGCATAGGTTTTACCTGGATTCAACCATTCCATGCGTGCAGGGCGTGATTAACATCGCCATTGGTAAAAAGTAATTATAAGGTAAAATTCCATAACGAAGTAAGGCAGGCAACACTAAAACTGAACTTGTGAAAATGGTGAATGACTGCTTCGTTAGCCTTGGGATTCCTTATGATTTATTGTTTTATTTCTATAAAACCCCTCAATTAACTTAATGGGTGACTGAACATATTCTCTTTCCCTAAATCCGTTTAGAAATTATTGTATGGGAACCCTACTTAGGAACTATGCATGCATGGGAACTACTTCGTGAACCAATAATCTTTCATGATAAAACAGCTAAACTATTGTCGGGTGAAAGGTGCAGTCTGATAATTGTAATTCTAATGTCCATTTTCTTTTGTTGTTGGTCTTATTGTATAGTTTGTTCCACATTATGTTTTCAGAAAACTGACTGGATGACGACTCGTTTCCTTGCACTAAGAGAGCAAAAACATGTGGATATCACACTTATAGACTCAACAAAGTTACTGTTAGAGTTTACGAATGGGATGTTTACGGATTTTTTGCACTACTGGAAGAAACCTTGGCGTCGTAAGGTCAGTTTTCTGAACACATAATTTGGAACAAAGTATAGCTTGGTATAAATAATTCTGCAAGTAGGCCTAACCTTTTATTCTAGACTTCATCTCCAGACCGAAGTTGATCTAAACTGAACTGTGAACTGTATCTCTTGTCTCTTCCAAAATTTCCGTCAACGCCCATTCAAATTCTGGGTTGCATGAAAAGTGGAGTCATTTACAGGTTGACGTTTGAAGAAAGCCATCCAGTGCGACACGTCCATTACGACATGACTAGCGCAAGCTAACTTCGCAAAGAAAACCACAGCCGGACAAGGACATCCGAATGGGGAAAAAATTGTCTCAGGTGTATGGAACATAAAGAACAGTCTTCGATGGCTCAGACAAAATTTGGTGACAAATACCAGTAAATGCTTGAGATATTAGGGTATATGACTTGATGATGTAATTGGATGGAATATCTGCAAATGTCAAGTCTTTGGGAAGACCTGGAAAAGCTCAAGACATGAATAATTGTTGAAAATTCAAGTCTTTGTAAAAATTACTCGAGGCAAATGGAAAATTAGTCGTAGGCTACTTGTTGCGAAGTCGAAGGCTAAGAATGCACTCATGTCAATCCTGACGTGAGGAACACTAAAGAACATCACCAGTTACGACTGGGATTGGATTGGACTGCAGGCAATTCTCCAATTCCACAGTCATTGGAGAATTGACTGCGATAATGTGACTGCGACAATGCGAAGTTATCAGTGGAGAATAACTTTAAGAGTTTGACTGACCTGGTCCAACTCTTGTTATTAGAGTTGAACCAGGTCAGTGAGTCTCAGTATCCGTGTCCGTGTTAAACCTGGACTGACCCAGTAACCCTGTCATGCCAACAGAGACATAGATTAAAACGAGATCTAGGTTTTCCTTTGAATGTATGTAAGTCATTACCAAATACACTGTTTTTACAGGAAGTATTTTACGTTTGTCTGGTAATGCACCAAGTCATGCACTTACTCTCATGAACTTTGTAAGGGTCTTTCATCTTAACGAAAGCCGGTTAATAACTCCCATGGTATTTGCAGATACGCCATGTAAACTTCATGTTAAGGATGTCACGGGCAAACCAAAGGTACAACATTTCAAGGTCACTGACACATTACATCCGTAACAAGAGTCATGGTTTTAATGGCAAACATGGCGCTAACGAGAAATTAACGTCAACGAAGAAAACAGAACGAAAATCGGTCTAAACCTTAAGGAGAAACGGAAGTTAAACGGTCATCGCAACCCCTACGAACTTCACTGCATGCCTTCTTGAGGTGGAAAGGTGGTGTACAGTGATGTTCGATGGAGATACACAACACAATTTGGACCGATTTCTGCTACGTTTTCTTTGTTGACGTTAATTCTCATTCTGTACATGTGTGCGATTCCCGTGTCTCCGTCCTGTTTGATAGACCTTAAAATGGGATTACCTTAAAATGTGTAATCAAGATCAGTTTCAGTCGCACAATTGGCTTGCCTGCGCCATCCGTAACATGAAGGTATATAATCATATATGATGGATCTTCAATACCAGTACAGTACTACGAAACTCGAAGAACAGCTCGAGTCGAGTTCAGACTTGGGCTCAAGGTCGACTCGACTCATTGTATGAAAACGCCATTGTTACCTGTATTTCTAGTTTTTCGTGTAAAGCATTAGCCTTCAGAACTAAACATAGTTATCGATGAACTTCAAAAAGGGGAGGGGAATCAGTCTTCATTCTCAAATCTTTACACATTAGGCTATTAGTATTTAAATTTCTTTACTCGGTCGATCGCACAGTATACAAGTCCATGATCGCAGACATCAAAATGTATCTAGGGAGATCTGCTCGTTTAAAGTATATCATTGGAAGCATCTAGCAATGAGGACGAGGAGAAATGATAAATCCTTATGCAACGTTCAATTTAACTTTTTTAGCTTTAATAATTTAAAAACGTTGCAAAACTTGAACGAGACCCGTAGCTCGAATCATTGGGTTCACACACGAAATTTATCATTTGGCTTCAAACTGAAAAAAAAAGGCACTTACAAAAACAAATAAAAATTCCACACCAGGCTCATGCACATGAATGGTAGAATTCACTTACTGTTTGTGGCGTACACTGGGTGGGGCCAGGAGGAGGAGGGGGCGTCGCTTCGTGGGGGCGCCAGCAGCGAGCCTAGCACAAACCAAGCCCAAGTTACTTACAAACTTAAGATTTTGATCGGGTCAGACAAGAAAAACACTAGCAACTTGTAAGTAACCCTCCCTCTCCCCCTCCCAACCTTTTAACTTCTTCAACATAGCCCTCCCTTCATCAACCCTGACACTACCTTGTTACAAGTACAACTACAAACTAACAACTCGTCACAAGATTGCAAGTGCAACCATGCTGGGACTCTTGGAGTAACGTGAGTTGAAAAAGTCTGTATTTTTAAGCCCCTTTTGGAATTGCAATCAAAAGAAAAACAAACAGGTTCTTAGGCAAACCTAATAAGAAATTGGAGAGTGCAAACCTCTACACATTTCTAATTTCGTTTAATGCTACCGGAGGCTGTACCAATCTAACACTACGTAAACAATGTCCTTTTGATAAACTGTACGCAAAATTAGAAATTATACTATTCTACTAGTCTATTCTATATTCTTTAACAACATTGAGCCAGTCTTGGTCTAAATTTTCTGTTCAACCTTTAACCTTTGCTCGGAATTATTAAAACTAGTATCAAACCATGGCTGTAGACACCCGAAACAATCCACCTTTGGTGCACGTAAAGGTAGTAGGTTATTAATTATACAAGGTGCACATGGTGCACTAATTATGTGAGGTATATACACGTAAAACAATTGAACCGACTTAGAAAAACTTTCATGTTGGCAAAGTATTTATAAAGAGAAAATGTAGACTCCTATATTCTAATGTAGTCGTGTATCTTTCTTTCCCTTTTGACTTTTATGTTTTGCAACCT
This sequence comes from Lithobius niger, assembly GCA_023313725.1. NCBI lineage: Eukaryota > Metazoa > Arthropoda > Chilopoda > Lithobiomorpha > Lithobiidae > Lithobius > Lithobius niger. The sequence continues at coordinate 11,818 of JAHWFP010002381.1, read as the reverse complement.
TTGAATCAATCAATAAATAAATAACGACGTCACACTTACTTGCTTCAAAAACTTAAGTGTACAGAAAGTCATGTGAGATAAACGTCAACCTTTCATTGTTTCGTCAAATTTCTTTTTATTGTTATTATTAAAATAAAATAAAATACTACGACCTATAGGGATTGTTAGAGTTTATATGAAGATACACCAGGCCTATAGGGATTGCTAGAGTTTATATAAAGATACACCGGATTTTTTTCCTACAGGCATAGAAACAACGAAACACTTAGGTGACCGAAGCGTACCAAAAAAAACTTTGTTGCTATCTGGATATTTCAGAAACTGTTAGAGACTTGACTTGCATGACGAGACATTTCTGGTTTGCAGGCCTTTCTTTTAAAGGAAATTTTGAGCTTTCAGGACAGTAACATGAAATCCTCTCGTTGCAATTGTATTTTATTTATTTTTTGTTAGCAATCCATGGATGAATATTTTGGTACACTATTCACATCGGCATCAGTGACAGATCGTTATCGAATCACATCAGTATTAGTATCAGATTGAATCGGATCAATAAAACTGAACAAACACCCATATCGCCCAGTCTCTATCAAGCCTATTCTAACCCGGACAGGCCCACAAGTGGATGTGACATTATAAATAAATACCAACGTGAAGGAGAATAACTCAAAACTCTTGCCCTTAGTTTCTTCCATAAGTTCTAGGGTTAACTGGAGGAAAACCATCAAATCCGATGGATGCTGCACAGTGTTCCTTAAATTTCCCTCCAGAACTATCATAATATTGATTTACAACGATTCATCCCCAGTGATTGCTTGCTCAGGCTACGTATTCTAGCCCGTCCACCACACGTTCAATGATTTCCCAAAAATATTACATCATTTCCCAGAAACCCACAATACCGATTATATTAAAGCCAAAAGGTTCTCCGAGAAATTATACAACCACTTTAGGAACTGGATTTTCCCGAATTTGGCCCCCAACCAATCTTCTGGGACGAGGGGCTTGCATCACTAAGTCCCTTGCTCAAGCCGCACTTTTAAAATAACTAGTCGAATGACTAACATGGTGCAACCATAATTTAGGCTAAAGCTATTTAGTTACAGTGGCCTGGTTAGCTCACCGGCCAACCGGTTGCAGGTAACTAATATGTTATCCATCGGATTTTTCTGCTCTCAATGAATAATAACAGTTTATGAGCGATGTAGCCAATACAAGTTTTGCTTTTCTGGTATTCATGGATGTCTCATCAAAATAAAGGTATAACTTGAAAAAATTGACATTTCAGTCGTCTTACTTTGGTCGGAAGATAGCAAATTAAAGCTTCATTTACGCTCAACCAAAACGTTCAAGTACCTCTTAGATTGCAATTTTTTGGTGGTCTTTTTACGTCCTTCCTCAGGCCACTGTATACAGAAAAGAGCAAGTACAACTAACAAAATCTCAAAAGGATCACAATATTTGAATTTAGCGCTTCACAGTGGGCATTGGAAAAACTACATTAGCTGGTGACAGTGTCGCCCTCTTCAAAAGGTGTTGTAATGAAGTCTTGCCACTGTGCGTCAAGTTGGGTGTGTAGCAGAAGTGTGACATACTGCAAGATTTGTCTGTATAGGAGGGGTTTGTAGGTTTATGAGCGGTACAAACTTTTCTTGGTAGTGTTCAATCGCAAGGAATTCTATGGGCTCGCAGGGACACTGGCCTGAAGAAGCTGGAAGGATGTGAAAAGACCACCGAAAATTGTCAAGTAGAGGAGTATTATTTCAACCTTTTGGTTGAGTGTAAATAAAGCTTTAATTATGTATGACTTTGGCCAAATTTTGCAGACTTAGGCCTAACCCTACTTGTAGCCCTGTGTCTGCGAATGCCCATTCGGTTTCACTAGAAAGGTTGGGCCTAAGTCTACAAAATGATGTTCGGGATTTATTATTTTTACTTCCAAGATAAGTGTCGCGATGACTGACGAATATTGAACTATACAATTTGTATGCACAAAATTTTATAATCATGAACTATATAAAACTGGCTTCGACAATAACGAAACTCTTATAGATATGTCCGATTAAATTTAATTCTTCTCTGACGAATTTAATCGTACGTCAGGCAGACTGGTGGTTGTCTTCTCTTCGCTGCTCAATGATAATCAAGAACCGTTTGTTTGATCTTATCTCGCTCCAGCTCGTTCTACAATAAACATTCTTTTGTTATCTCAAGCTTCAACTTGTTGACATTGACTCGTTTATTGCGTTGAAATAAAATAATTGGAAAGTTCTGGCAACGCACCGGCACTCCGCTAGAAGCTTGAACACGTGATTAAACACGGTAAAGTGTAATTATCATTCAAAAGCCAACGATGACGCAACTATTCTTCAAATGGTGCCATGTGTTAAATTTAGTATCGCGGTGCTTGGTGTTTTACAGCAATAGGAATTGTAGCAATTATAAGCCCAGTGAGAACACTGGCTTCTATTTTTTATGACGCCCAACTGTTATTTTTCTTTTTCTTTTTGCTACAATTTTTTTTTAGCGGTTCGTCACCTAAAGAAAACTAAATTTGCATATAGAGATGACCTGGGTCTCAATTTTGGACATTTTTTGGAAGCAACCCTCTTCAATGTCGGTCGTCAATCGCCATATGGCGAATAAAACTCAATACTTGGCGACTTAAATTGGCGCCGAAAAGGCGACTAGCAATACAGACTTGATACGTAAATAGCGATATCTCTGAAACCGAAACCGTACAAGTTGAAGACAACCGTTTGTGACATTACGCTCAGCTTTCAAGGGTTACCATAGTTTTGTTTTTTTCCCATATACGGGGGAGTTAAAGAAAATTATGCAGCTTTGTAAACGCATAAATTAGGAAAAAACGTATACATCATTGAAGATGCATCTTAGCTACATGGTGAGTGGACATTAAGAACTGCTAAGTGGTTTCTAAGATTCAATGGCACTGTGGTGACTGCTAACTGGACTGACACTGGAGAGGGTTGTTTGAAACCGCAAAAAAGTATCATTTTGGGAGGGACAAAGTATATGTACAAGAGCATAAGTGAGGGTATAAGTTGAAGCCTGGCCTTATGGATGGCCATTTAGGACAGGCGATACCAGCTGGCCTATTCCTAAAGATGTTATGCAAGCTCAGGTGCTGTCGAAGGTTTCGACACCCGGTCGGGCTGTGGTAAAAGAGCCCGAAGAGAACTAGCTGGTGCACGAGATGGCTCGTGCAGCGTTCCTTCAAGCTTGGGCTAGAAACCCAAATGAAGCAAGAATCAACAAGACGTATGAGGACTCAAACCAAGTTACCTCAGGAAGCAAACTAAAAACGAGGAAGAAACACGAGTTGCCAACCAAGTCTGTCGCGTTTTCGAGCAAACGGAAGCGGAGAGAGGATTGGGGCCAAAATCAAACAACCGTCACCAACACCATTACATAATAAAAGGGAGGAAATAAGCGAGATAATACCCAGAACAGATCCCATAGTTTCTCACACTAGCCTGACATGCAACAGGTTTCATTCGGTTTTTACCATAGTTTTTTACCCGTGTTCCCCAAAAAAATGTAAATAATTAAATAAGAACACTATAACTTTACAACTTGTTTACTGGAAACATAACTGACTAATTCTGTGAAGCCATTACGCCACGAGTGTGTTTTGCATCATTCCTTTGAAATTGTTTCGTAATGGTGACGTTTTATATTATGCAGTTAAAAGAGTTTGTTTACAGCTGTAAATCCCAACATTAGTATGTACCATTATTGATTAAATTTGGACAGTTCAATTTTGATTTTGTTGGTTTTCGATAACTTTTCAACGGTTTTCGACTGTTTTCACACGGTTTTTTATATGTCACGTCAAAAACTGGTTTTCGACGTCAATAATCTAACCCTGGCTGCATGTTGGGAGCGGACTTTGCTGGGTTTGTCTTCCTAGCCATCACGCAGCATTTAGCAAAAACAGCATGTAATGCAACACGCAGTACAGGAAGCAGGCACCTTTAAATGAAACCCATTAAGCCCGACTCATTCACCATCATTCAACCTTCCACCCCTTACGCACTTGGTTGCAGCCGCCCAAGCATATTCCTAGTTGGAATGGACTTGGGAAAAAAAAAGCCTGCAGCCTTTCTTTGATTTCAAATCTATTTCAAGCCGACACTTGAATATTGAAATCAACCGACCTGTTTGTCGCACGTTAAGACAGCATCAAAGTGCCATTATCAGTGAGGGACTTGACATAATAGAGCCAGCATCTTTTCAAATCCATTCAACCTGATCGTTGTGCCTGCGTGCACGTGCATAAATTGCTTGTTTCCCCGAGGTGACTTGTGGGTCCGAATGTCATCCAGCTTGAGGGTGTCACACCTTTCATTGGTGGGGGACCCTTCCCGACCCTTACAGGTCGTCGAACTTAAAAAGTTGTGTAAAAGGCCTTTCATTAAAGCGGTTATTAACTACTGAACCCATCAATGAATGTCTGGCCTGTGCCTTAAGCTTTAACAGCCTCTTCCTGCAACATTACGGAAGTGGCTTTCGAGTTGTAACTATTCAATGCGTTTTTGAGGATAAGGGCTAGTTAAGGATAAGTAGGAAAAAATATGAAACGATAGCCGGGGCCTAAAAATAAGTAATGTTGTAACTTATTACACGTTGCTGAAAAAACTTACACAAGTAATTATAACCACATACTAATGTTATCACATCGCATACACAAGTATACTGAACAAGAGAAGCCCAAAGTGCACATAATATTCAGTATACTTCGTTCCAGTGCTTACGTTTTCCTAATCGCATACACAAGTACATTACTGCATACTACTAATCAATTAATAAATAAAAGTATAAACTATTAATACGTAAGCGAGGGAGATGAAATCACGAGAACAGCAATGCCACCTGAGAGGAAAGAGCTATAGTAAGCGGCTCTTCTGTACACCAGGTAATGGAAGCCACCGACGGGTCCACAAAGGGTACATATCGTCCTCAAACGGCTTACCGTCCTTGGATAGGTTAGCAACTACAATTATTATTGTTATCAGGTCATGGTGCTTCTAATGGCGAGAAACTCGCAGAGATATTTTAGCCAATCTATTTCTGTATTACCAGAGAATCCAAGTTTACGGCATGGGGTTGAATGATGCAATTGCTCACTTCTGAAATCCAGGTAAGGGAAGCCACCGAGGCGTACATACAGATGGGTGAGCGAAGGCTGAATGCCGTCCTTATACAGCCGTAATTATTATTATTGTTAGGTCACGGTGCTTGCGATTAGAACCTTCCAGAGATTTTTTAGCCAGTCCCGTTCTGTGTTACCGTATCATTTATGCTTACGGCACAGGGTTGAATGATGCAATACCTGCTTCTGCAATCCGGGTAATGTTAGCCATGATTGGAGGGGTATGCAGACGAATGCGCAAGGGTGCATGCTTAAGACAGGTTACCAGCTCTAAGTATTATTGTTATTATTACTAGAGGAAGCCCGTGCTATGCACGGGGCCGGTCACATTTCCCGGGACACATTTCCCGGCACTCTTCCTGACGACTTGTCAGATTGATCGACCACTCATGCCTGGCTCCTTTTTGGCTGCAGGTAGAGTGGGAGAGTGCATTTTCAATGCGGGGGCGAGGAGGGGAGAAGTGGCTTTCCTTTAGGCTTTCCTTTTCCTTTTATCTGGCCTCCGATATTATAATAAAGATTATTATTATGTCACGATGCTTATGATGAGAACCTCCCAAAGATATATAATGATATATTAAAGCAAGTATATTTTCATTCACTAGATTTGTCACTGTGATATCATGTACCAGTACCAAAATCGTTAAACTTTCTAGCAAGCGAATGAATTACACTAAGGAATGTTTGCAAGAGGGAGCTAATTAAGCCTACACAAACTAACATTATAGCACTGTTATAACCTCCGGAAAAACACTAATCTGGCACTGGTATAATCTGAATTAAACGTGGTCTCCGTACCACCAAAACGTTAACGAAATTATTGGTAGAGGATGCGTGATTTGGTAGGTTTGGTGGCTCCATCTCTTGATGCCAAGCGGTGAATTCGTAAAACTGACAATATTTCTTTAGTCCGTCAACAGATGACAATTCGCAGCAGAAGGGCTCCCATTCAGGGTGCTTTGGCTGCATTCACATTGATCTTGTTGGCTGTGAGAGTTTATTATCTTGTTGGCTGTAACAAAATGTCGACCGCTTTTATCTGTGATGTCAGTTAGTGGCAGACTGGGTAGTGTCATGGTAGGCTAGCCGAGATGTATAGCTTACACTATGGACATCGCCGCAAACTGGTCTTAAAGGTAAGAGGCAGACGTGTTACTGGAAGAACTCAGGTTCGATTTCCTACCAGAGGACGACAGGTAATTTTTTCTTTTTTTTTCCTAGTCTAGACGGCAGTTGCAGCACTCTGGCTGTATGGTAGTACCCGAACGCCTAAATGAGTCCCCTGTCCATTTGGCCTTCGACATTGACACTTCACGTGTCCACTGGGATCATGTTTACCTTAAAGTGTTCCGTTGTCTCTTTCGTTTTACTACGTTCCTAGGCTGAGGAATGTATCCAGGTAGTCGAAGCGAAAGCGAAAGTGAAACCTCTTCAGAAACCGAAAGTCAGTCACAGAAAGAAAAAAGTCCAATGACCGGTGCACCAGTAAGCCACCCGTACAGCACGCGCGTGGCCAATAGGGAAAAAAGAAAGAAAAAATGGTAAGGTGGCTCCGAGGAGGTCCTTGTAGCACCCCCGCTCCACCAATGTAGACAGACAGACATAAAAACAGAACGAACGAATGCTCGAGCCTGGAGCAACGCTCAACCCTGACCTTTCGTCCTTCAAAAAGCTGCTGAATTTGATCAACAAAAACAGGTTGAGGTGATGCTATTGTGGACGGCGTATGGAATGAAGCAGCAACAAAACAAAAAGGCCCGCGACGGGAGCCAGACTTGTTCGACACCCCCCACCCCCCTCCTCCGCCCACACCCAGTCCATCCTCACACGCGCCACGATATGGCCGACCCGTAGATACACAATGGAACTCGTGCCAATCCCTTAGCATTGCAAGTCCTCCTATGTTTCGTCGGTCGTACGTAGTCTATTTTTAACAATGCTCCCGGCATTCGGATATGGCGAGTGTGTGAGCCGCTGCCGACCGGCGGACGGAAAAGAAAAGTTAAACGAAACATAAAGAAAGAAAAAAGGAAAAGGAAGAAAAAAAAATCCAAGACTTAAAAGAAACGCCAGCGCAAGAGCTAATCAAACGTCATGGCATAGTAGTGAGTGTGGTGCGCAAGCTTAGATAGCAGCGGGGAGGGGGCGGGGAGGGAGTGGGGATCGTTTTTATAACTCTCCACGGCCTCGTGAAAAATCATTACTCACGGCCAAATTACTTATAAGGCTACGCACAAGGGGCTAGGTCGGCCGAATAGCATGCCTGCTTGGTGGCTGAATAAAAATCAACAACATCGAAACAAGAGCTGGGATGTGGCTGCATGCTAAGGCTATTCTTGGTTTGAATGAGATCACGTCATGGCATCTCTAACACAAGCTGAATTAAGAATAAGTAGCTCGCGTGGCATGAGGGGGTGGTCGGCCTCCCCCCTCCCCCTCCCTACCAACAATAGCAACTGCCAGCAGACAGACAGACAGATCCGATTCTTCAAAGGCGACAAAAGACAGGAAGGGAGACGACCATCAAGGGAAAAAAACAAAAATATTTATTAAAAAAAAAGTAGATGTCTCTTTCTGCTTTGCCGTAGCGTAAGACATTGGAAAGAAGAAAATGCAGGCCAAATAACAACATTGGGGGGGGCGGGGGGGGGTAGTACTAAACACCCCACCCCCTCCCCTTTCCAGCGATAAAGAAGGCTTGGCACAGAAGCCGAAGACTCATCTTCTCATCCCGCAAGAAATGGTGTTGAAATCAAAGCACGTCTGAATCGTGATAACAGACACGAGGGCGGAGCTGCTACTGTCTAAGTTTAGTATTGATGAACGACCCCTGAGAAGCTTCTCTCTTACTTGTTTCTTTTATTGCTGGTGCCTACAGACGCCGTTTACATTAACAATTAAAAGAGGAGGGTTAATTGGATGTTGGGACAAAAACGAAAGGAGGGGGACGCCAAAAGAGCAAAATCGTGTACAAACTTACCGCGGGGTATATAGGTATTTTTTATGTAAAGGAGAAAAGGATTACACAACAATTCACAAATTTACAGGAGCCAGTATGAAACAAAAAAGTGCTTTCAATTTTCGGTCGATTAGTTTAGACTTTTTTTTGATGGTACATAACCGAATAAAACCTGTCCAAGTGGCCTGGTCGAGGTTCACAGAGTAACCAATAGGATGAAATGTGTTACTCGGCTGGTTTTGAGTTACTTTGCGGTCGAGGTTTGCTCTGTAAAAGACGATGAAACAAGTTGTCATGCTGCATTGTGTGGTCTGTGATTGTTCACAAAGTTACCAATAGGATCAAACAAGTTATTCTCTGACTTTGTAGGGTCTGAGAGGTCAAAAGTTTCCTGAATAACTGAGAAGATGGGGCATGCTCGCAGTGTAATACTGGGAGCATAAAATAGGATAAACGTGTCAATCTGCTGTCTTTTCTTACTCTAGCCGAAGTTAACAGACCTGTGAGGAATGAAACAGTTACATTGCTCTGTTACTCTGGTTAAGTTCACAGAAACAGAGGAGGAAGCACGTTGTGGTTGGGACGAAACCATATGCTTGTCATTTTTTGGTTGAGATTCACACATTAGCAGGGAATATAACACGTTACTACGTGGTCAAGGTACACACGGTAACGTAAGAAATTCACAAGAAATTTCTCAATATTTCTGCGTTACATTTGCTGTCTAACACCAAAAACAGTTAGACTTCCTTTTGGAAACATGATATATACGAATTACTTTTTTAATCCAGAATAAACACGAGTCCATACCGCATTTGTTGTAATTCTATTCCTTCTGCCTTGGCCAAAAGTAGTAGTCAACTTGACAAACTTTATTAACACTTCTTCATTTTTTTACACGATGTTGATACATGAAACAAGTCTGTAATTAGGACACATCATAAACAGTGTTGGTATTTTAATTCCTCGAAGAACAGATTCCATTCCATCTTAAATTAAGAAGGGTGTACGATTTTCATGATGCTGAATTTCAAGTGTTGCTTACGAATTATAAGATGCTTAGTTTTTACAGTAATTAGAACAAACAACGTAACGGAGGGAATTTACGTAAATGCTGACATCCAAAAATGAAACCGTTAACTGTTAGAGCAAACAAATTCTATACGAAACTGAAACTTTAGACCTCCAAAGGACAAATGAATTAAGGTAAAGAACCGAGTTAAATTATTTTTCTTTCAATCTACTTTTATCCGAAATTGGTATTTAAAAACCGAGATTGCAGTTTACGCTGTGTAACTCCAAGAACATGCAAATTCAAAGCCGATGATCTTGATTTATTTTTCCTTCCCCTCTTTCCATGCAATAGGGGCGTTTAGTAAGGAAAATATTAGGGGGGGGGGGGTTTGAGGCTGAAATTTCCCAATGGAACCCCATTTTCCTATTTCATGAAAGTTTTTGTTTGGTACTTACCCACATTATTTAATCGCAGTTTCGTCCAACTACGTTTTATTTTTCTGATCGAGGTCATATTTTACGACTTACATTTTTGGTGGGGAGGGGGTTAATACTTCGATTGGAACAATTTCATCGTTTTGGCTTAAAAACTAAGTGGCTTTTTTAATTTCTTTTATCCTAGGCCATTGTTTCAATAAACGTATGATGCAATAATTTTGTTTTAAAAAGTGCCGTTTTCTTCTGTAAACAATTTTTAACGTGAAGGTCGAAGTTGTAAGTTTTCGTTATAGCTAAATCAGAAAATATTTAATAAAAATGATTACAGATTCTAAACAGAAATTACTAAAAACTAATTCGTCCCTCGAGCTTCGGCCCACATACAATTCAGTGAAGTGTGACGACATACCAGTGCCAAGGTAAAAGGCAATGTGGTTTTCATTCGTTTCAAATATGACACAGATTACAGGGTAATTATTTACTGGGTAGGCAAAAAAAAATACACAAAACACCTTGTATAATTATAAATTCGCAGCGAAAGTTGAGTGGCGCCACCGACAATATTTTCTTTTTGCAAGTCATTATTCGTTGACGTTATGCTGTGCGGTATTACACTAACGACATAAAAAAGTTTAGAAATTCGTTATGTTCATGCACGAGGCATGTATGGATGGTTTATGACATACGTGCCTTTATTTTATTGGTTGTGACGCCCAGGTGCAAGAAAGGAGGTCGCGCCAGACAGCTAAAGCTATGGAAATAAATGCTGCGCCATTACCGTTGGATGAAGCGCCATTCCTGACAAAACCACCGAGTGAAGCGCCGTAGCTTACAAAATAGCGACTGATGTGAATCAGGAATGCGGAGCGAGGCCTGATGACGATTTCAGGCAAAAAAAGAAAAAAAATAAACAAACCAAAACAAAAAAAAAGTACCATCACTAACAAATTACGAAAACCGACAGACAGCACTAAAAAATAATTCTAAAAAAAAAAAAAAATACCAGCGCAAATTAGCACCACTTTTTAAACAAACCTGCGAGCTTTTAATGGTTGTGATTGGGCAGAACAGAAGAAAAAATAATTAAAGCCACTAAGAGGAGCGTCGTTCCTAAAAAAAAAAAAAAAGACGTCTGCATGAAGCGCCATTACTTGCAAATAAATAGATATGAAATCAAAGAGTGGGGTGCGGACTAACGATGAAGTAAAACGGGAAAAAAAATACCATCGCTAACAAATTAGGAAAAACCAAACGGCATTCACAAATAAAAAAAAAAATTAAGTCTGACAAAAAATAAATGCGCAAAGTAAAACTAAAACTAAAACAGAATTAAGTAAGATCTACTGACGTCCCATAGACAAGTGCCATTTGTGACATGGCTTTTACACGAAGCGCTACTGCTTGCAAATAAACCGAAATGACACCTGAAGGATATGCGTAATTTTTAACGGCGCTTCACTGTTTACATCCGGTCAGTGGACGAGGGGCCATATTAGTAAAGGTGGTACGGTATTGGACTGGTCCGTCAGTCCAACTTAATTAAAAGTACATGCAAGTGGCTTACCATACTACGTTATATCTATAGTGTCCGATTTCCGCGGATGGCTTACTTCCGACTTACCTTCACGTTCATACAAACCTACTCACGAAAATAACTGGCAAAAAAAAATGCTTTCTCATGTACGGTTGTCGCCATATTCTTAGTATTTTGTACCATACTCATATCGGAAAAAAATGGTGACGGTACCGAGCTAACAACATATTAAGAAAATGTAAGCACTGGAACAAAGTATGCTGAACAAGAGAAGCCCAAATTGCACATGTCAAAGTCAATACTACGCGACGTTTCGAGCTAACTACAACTCATTATCAAGGGAATAAAAGTTTGTCTGCAATCGGCTGTCTGTTTGCACCTTTATGCAATTTTAAGCGTATTTTGTTTTTGTTCCCTTGATAAAGAGCTGGAGTTAGTTCGAAACGTCGGGTAGTGTCGACTTTACATGTGCACGTTGGGCTTCTCTTGTTCAGAGCTTACAACAGCTCTGAAGCAAATGAATCCCCTAAGCCAGTCGAGGTTTTCGCGAAGTATAAATTAGCAGCAAAAGTTATTTTGAATTTCGTTAGCTTTCCACTTAGAAAGATGAGGAAGGAGTGCTCATTTAAAAATAGCAGAGAATTTAAGACTTTTACATTTAAGGTACACGAAACTAAACTATTTAACAAAGTAACAC
>JAHWFP010002380.1:0-13804 GCA_023313725.1 Lithobius niger | reverse complement strand
CACAGTGCAGTGGTCCGGGTTGCCACTGCACCACACATTACAGAGATGTTATTCAAACCCCTAATCTAAATCTTGTCATATATCTGTACCTCCTGCAAAAATTGAAAAACACCGGACAGGAGGACAGACTTATCGCCCAACTGACGCGCAATGTCATGCGGAAGATGGAAACGACGACGAACACCATCAAGATGGCGACAATCAACAAGTAAGTGGCGGACCGTAAGTGGCCGCCGACACCAATAACATTCAGGAGGGGCAACCCCCCGCAAAAGGAAACAGTGAGTAAGTCGAGTGTGACCAATGCGCAAACGGGCCAACACCACCTCCTCACGGCGACTGCGGCGACACGCCGAGTGCCATTCCTCAACAGTGCCTTTAATAGCTCGTAATTTATTGCCGTCCTGTCCATCCCACGAGGCTTGCCAAAAAGCGTGTAACCTCAGACGCAGAGTTGGAAGTGCTATGTCTCGTGGAAGATGGAAATAACGATGAACACCATCAAGATGGTGACAATCAACAAGCAAGTGACGGACCGGAAGTGGCCACCAACGAGTGGTTTGTTGCAGCGTTGTAATGTATTTTTTTAGGTGTTCATACTCCCAGCTTAAGCCATGGCCCCCTTTTTTTTTATATTTTTCTTTTTTATGTAAATTTTTTTTTTGTGGGCTTTTTTTTTGGTTTGGTTTGTTTTTTTTTTTTTTTTTTTTTTTTTTACGTGTGAAAATTACGATCAGCAATGCCATAGATTTTTGGAGAACGAATCACAGGTAACGATGATTTGTTGTAGAGTAGTAAAGTTGTATTGTTACTAAGGCTGAACCGAGCACATTTTTTTTTTTTTTGGTCGAGCTGATCCCGAGCACACCGAGCAGAATACAGCCGATCGGTGCTGCCGAGCGAATATCCGAAAAAGCATCATAAAATAAAGTTGTTAATTTGCACGAATTACCTGCGAATTTAGTTCCTGAATTGAATTTTGTGGTAGCCATTCAACTTTCCTGCAGCAGGAACCACGCATCGACCGTAATCCGCATTGACTGGAATTGAATAACCGCCAGAATGAAGCTCGCGTTCAAGGTCCATCGGCCCAAGGATCGCGTACCAAGACTAGACGCGTGCCGCGCCGCTCGGCTCGGTTAAATGGACGTAATTGTTTGGTTGACCGAGCAATGCCGATCATGTTCTGCTCGGCGAGAATCAGCTCGGCAGCACGGAATCGGGCCAGGCTTAATTTTAACTGTAGTGTTCAAGTTTGTAGGTATTTTGGTTGATTTTCTTTTCTCTTTTTTTCTTGCAGAAATTATCTAGCCAAAGAATCGATGTCACTGTTTATCGCAGAACAATCAACAGGTAGCGATTAAACGTGCCTATCCACCAAATGACAGGTTACAGCATCTGCGCCGTCTGCCATTATTTAGTTGTTGTTTTTTTTTAATTAATTTCTTTGGGTCAGCCGAAGCAACTTAATGCTTGTATGGCTGAACCGGCTCAATTTTGAACATTACCAGACTTTTAGAGAAGAAGAAATATCTGGTAAAGGGAGGTGCCAACCCGGGGATTCGATCCGGGAAACCTCCCATCATCGTAAGGCCCAAAAGATTGTCCAGAATTGGCCAGAATACATCCCATAGCCGCTCAAGGAGTTCTGTTATGTAGAATTTGATTTCAACAACCGAAGGAATGCGCAAAGAAATTTATATTTACACAACAAACGAGCCACGTGCTTCCTTAACTATTGAGTTGAAAGTTGGTGCGCCCACGTGCACCAGGGAGCAGGCAGTCAAGGTTAACGACACCACTGTCACTAGACGGCGCCCATATTGCGGTTCAAAATCTACGTTTCAAAACGATCGATAGCTGGAAAAGAGCGCCCGTGATGTCATTAGACTTAACTTCACAGGTTGCTCCCCGGTTCACGCGGACCCACCAACTTTACACTCAATAATTAAGGAGGCACGTGGCTTGTTTGTTTCGTAAAAAGAAATTTATTTGTCTGTTCCTTCACTTGTTGAAAGTAAGGGCTGCAAGCCTGTCATTTTATGGCAATCCCCAATTAATGATTGATTTGTTGCGGTGTAGCAATGTTGTGCTGTGACGAATATTCTGGTAATGTGATTGTATCTTGCTCGTTGCTTTTGTGTTAAGAGTGTTCGGAAAGACCAGAGAATTTTAAATAGGCATTCATCACCACATTTGCCCATCGGGACTTCGATTTTTGGCCTACGGAATTTTCAGACGGAGCGTGATATGAGAGTTTAGGACTTTGGGGGGAATGACGTCGCCCGCGTTGCTTGACGCCCATAATCGAGGCCGGAAACGAGCGTCAAAGATGGACATCCGACCTCGGGATACATTTGTCTTATGGGGGTGTGCTCACACCCCGAATGAGACGAGCACGCTTTCAAGGCCGAGCTTAGACTCCATAAAACCGCACAAATTTTTCATTGGTGCCCAAGTCGTCCACATCTTGATGACCAGATTTGCCCTTCCGATGGTCCTGTTGGTGCCAGACTGTGCTGATGCTGACTGACGATGATCGCGTTGCAGCGCAAATCGAACAAGGCGGTTGGGCATCAGCCTTACCTTTAACATTTACCCTTGATCGCGGTTACGAATTCTCAGGTTTTGCTCCACCACTTTCTACACCTCTTTCAGCTTCTTAAAGAAGGCTTGAAATGGATGGTTAAAAATTAAACTAACTATACATTATACTAGCAGTTCGCCAGTCAAAAATGACGGCATTTATACCATCAAGAATTTATAGGGTTGGGGAGGAGAATTTGTAACTCTAAAAAGTCACTATTGAAACGTCCTAGATCCATTCCAATTAGTTCCATCACAGTTTTCAGAGGGTGTCACGCGTTCAACCTGGTAATTTTTGCTCATTTGTCAGCCCAAATCTAAAGTAAACTAAATTATAACTAAGCTAAACTAATTAATAATTAAATACAAGCTAGTTATCGTTTAGTTTAGTTTAATTTTAGGCTGAGTAGATATCCCCACATAAAACTCACGGCGCCCTCTATAAACTTAGATGGAACTAATAGGAATGAATCTAAGACGTTTCAAAAGGGGCCTCAGTCACAATTTCTCCTCCCCAACCATATAAATTCTTTATAATATGCACCCGTGTGTGGTAAAATTTTGAATATTTGTATTTTTATATTTAAAATTTATAAATTTTTGAATTTTAAAATTAGACATATTTGTTAAATTGTTAATTGTTAAATATTTATTTATTTTAAGGTGGTGAATCGGAAACGAAAATCCCTTTCTGAAAATTGTACCAACTGCCCGGCAAAAAATTTAAAAAAAAATTGAGGATTTTTAAGTCTAAGAAATCTTTTCACAGCGTTGGCTTGACAAACTATCCTAATGGTCTTTTTTTTTTTTATGTCTGCGTGTGTCCGTTGCTCCTTGCAGTTAGCTCAATGACTAGTTCCATATAATAACTCCGCAGTGTCACTGCACTGTGTTGAATGTTTTAATTTATAATTTTTAGTTTACAATTTTATAATTTATAAATAAAATTTTGAATTTGTAAAAAAATTGTAATTTAACTTTTTTTTTAATTTCAATTTGTTTAAACTTTTGCCTGAACCAGGACATATTTATAAACCGTTGAACAGTTCGTTGATAGCATGCTGTAAGACGTTGCCGTATTCGTCTAGTTAGCGGGTACGAATGTAAGCACGTTACGTAGGCTGCAACGGCCGTTGTATGCCAAAATAGGTTTCCTCCTGGGGGCATGAAATAGCCACAAGGTCACAATACACAACACGAATTTCAATTTTCGACAGACCTATTGCTGTTTTGGTCATCTAGCTAAGATACAAAACGATACACTGATGAATAATGAGAACAAGCAAGACTGCGAGTATTAATAGATCCCCCCCCCACGTAAGAGTAAAAATGATGAAATACACTATTTAAAATGTCGTTATTTGCACATAATCGGATGCACGATCAAATATCAAATACCAAAAGTCAAATATGCATGTCAAAATGGATGGAATTGCCCTTTAATTGTTGTTGAATGGTCACACAAAATAAAAAATAAGAGTTAGCGTAAGAGTTACTTCAGTCCGCCAGTGAAGCTCGCAATACTTGTCTTTTAGGGTCTACGGTTACCGGGTTATAGTGACGGCCATGGTCCACTTCATTCCACACACAGGCCGTAATGCCATGCAACCCTGAGTTAGAACACACATATTCAGCTAAGCAGCCTAAGGAAGCACGGCGACTCACGTACGTTCTTCTGCTCCGAAGCAGACTAGCCAAACCCGCTGAACCTTCGTTGATGAATGATATTTCAATAAAACATAAGGCCGGCTATCGGACTCGATCGTTCAAACGTTGGGCTCGATGATGTCGCTGACGGATGACGCTATTTTGAGATGGACATAAATAATGGTTTCCTAGCGATGAAAGAGACGGTATTTTTATATGATCACATGCGAGGAAGAGGACAGGGGGAGGGTAAGGGCTTTGAGGAAGATCCTGGCTCTGAAAACGAGTCTTCCTGCTCTAAATATCCCTCCCTTTTTGCGGAATTGTGCTCAAAGGACGCGGGCTAGTCAGTAGTTACCTACGGGTGTCTGTCACTGGTAAGGTCAGAATTGCCGTAAAACGTAAGAGAAATTGCGGCTTGTAAATGAGCGTGGTTCACGTTATAAAGTATGTTTGTAGACGAAAATCAACTGTCTTACTAAAAGTTCATACCGTCAGGTTTTTAGTTTTCGTTCAGTTTGGAAGTAACCTAATTCAGTTCAGATAAATTTTACCGGACGTATACCTAAGTATTTCAAAATTAGATATAGAAGTTTAAAAACAGGTCTCGCTCAAGATGCTTGGAGGGTGAACTGAACTCCCGTTTCGCCAAATCCCGTTTCGCCAAAATGGATTTGACAAAATGTTACGTACACGAAATTCAATACCTTATTTCTATGCAAGGGGGATTTAAAAGGCAAACATTTAACAGAGACAAGCAGTGGTAGAATAAGTCCAGTTGAGTTACTAGCGTTTTGAAAACTGGCAATACAGACGGAAAAACCCTTACTTTAAATATTGTTTATGATGCATGATCGTCACCACGTCACTGCCATGGTTCTCTTTTAAGAATAGTTATTTATACACATGATGGTTACCCTTTTTCCCGTTTTGCAGAATCCCGTTTCGCAGAATCAAAATATTCTTCAAAATGTTACATTATAGAAGTTAAAGAGGCATGCATAATTAGAAGTAATTGGTGATTAGTTGCTATTTATGATATTATGTGTTTAGCCGCGGCGAGCGCGGTAGCGCGAGCGAGGCACATAATTTGAAACAAATTATTGTGCAAAACGGGATTCTGCAAAACGGGTGTTTGACCATTATCTGACCATTACCATGTTATAAATGTTAGTGTTTATATGTTTTAAATCTTTCGTGTGCCTAAAATTTCGTGGACGGTATTTGGCGAAACGGGATTGGCCCCTGAGGCAAAAGCTGTTAATCTGCTTTTTTTTTGGCGAAACGGGATTTGGAGTAACGAGACGTAACAGCTTGAAGTCCTTGAAAGTGTTAGAATTATTTTAAAAAATTCAAGGCCTTGTAATTGTTAGCTACGTTCTTGACTTTAATTTTTTTTACAAATTTAAAATAATGCCTTTACTTTGAGCAAAACACTTCAGATTTGTTTTAAATAACTTGCATGTTTGGCCTTTAAATGTGGTTGAGCTTATCTTTTACATTCGTTGCGGTATGACTTTTTATCAGTTGGTTACTAGCTATATTAGAGCGAATCCAGGAAAAAGTCTGAGGAAGGAAAAGCCAATGGTGAAAGAAAAAACCGAAGAACAAAAAAACGTTTGTTGGTGAAACTCCTTAACCGGTCTGGTGAAATTCGAGCCAAGGCAACTAAACTAACAGACTCTATAACAACAACAAGAAAGAAGAAAACATCAAAAAAAATTTTTTCCGTTCAAGATTAAAACAAGAACATTTTAATGTTTGGTGAGGTGTTTTTACTTTTTCCCATTAAAACTAGGCCCTATTTGAAGCTGAGAACCCAAACTTGAGCAAATATATTAATTAATATTGGTCCTTGAACAAAACTCCTTGACAAATGGTATTGGTTCTGGAAACTGGTTGAATTTGTTATGTTTGATCTTGTGCGAACCCTATAACAACTAAACAAGTTCGCGTCGTAGCTTTAGGCATGAATTTGTTTGATTTCTTACGGAAGCTTCATTTTTGCTAGTGTTAAAAGTTGCCACATGTAGGCTGTTATAAAATCTTAAGTAGCAGACGCATTACATATGGTTACATATGGTTTGTAAACACAGACCCGGGTCTGGGCATTTAAAGTCTTTGTGGGCCCATTAGTGGAGTACGCCATCTCCGTGTGGTCGCTTTCCTTGCCTAAAGATATCGATATGGTTGAGTTAGTCCAACGACGATTCACAAAGGGTTTGCCTGGCTTCAGGGAAATATTCGGCTGGAGAATGCCTGCAGAGGCTAAAATTAGAACCTCTGGAACTTCGCAGACTGAAATTCGTTCTTGTGCCTTTAAGATTCTGCGAGGTTTTTTTTTTATCAGTGGACCTGCCTTTCTTCGACCTGAGCTTTGCTCATTCCACTAGAAGCCATCCTTGAAGGTAAGACTGGAGTGCCGTCGGCATTTTTTTTTCTGTGAGGGCCTGTTTGGAACTCCCTAACTGAGGAAACAGTCTCAGCGACCTCTGTGAGCAGCTTCAGATGAATTTTAGATAAATTGCCGCTATCCAGGTTTTTGAGGCGGCAAAATTAATTATAAATAGTCGAAGCAAGCAGTCTGCATTAAAGACTGGACTTGCGAGGAACCACAATACACTAGTCTGAGAAAGCAAGAAAAGACAACTGCCCCGACTGGGACTCGAACCCAGGACATCCCGTTTACTAGCCGGGCGCTCTAAACACTGCGCTACCAGGGCGGGTAATGGCTACAGGCTCCAGCCGAGCTAAGTAGTTGTTCAATCTTTCTCAGTGGTGACCTAGAGATCACAAACATACAACGTCAAGGCCAAGAAGCAAAGTTGCTTTCCCTCCTTGTACTAAAATTATTTAGAAAATCGAAAAGCAACAGTCAAAATTTTAGATGAATATAGCTCTCGAAATGAAATAAAGAATGGGGTTCCACAAGGATCAGTTCTACGGCCTTTATTGTTTTTAATATATACAAATGATATTAGTGCGTGTGTTGATAGAACATTAATATATTTGTTTGCAGATGATATGATGCTAATATCTATAAATTATATACGAGAAGAGATGTTGGAAAATTTACAATTTGACTTTGATATGATAAATGGATGGTTTATAGAAAATGAAATGTACATAAGTGAAGAAAAAACAATATATATGAATATAACGGTACCAAAAAATGAAAGTAAATAAAGGAAGTGACATTATAGTACATGGAGAAATTGTAAATTGATGAAATATGGGAAAGATAAGATAAACTGTCAAAATTCATGTAAAAATTAGAATGTAAACAAAAAACAAAGTACTTGGGAATGTTAACAGATTCACATTGAATTTTAAATCACATATACTAATGATAATTGATAAATTAAGATATATATTAGCAAAATTATACCAATTAAGAAATGTTTTAGATAGTAAAAACAAAAAAATAATATATGAAGCATGGGTAGCAAGTCAAATACGATACGGTTTAGAAATATATGGTTTTGCTTCAGAATATTTAATTGAAAGATTGCAAAAAGTACAAAACAAAATTGTGAAAATATTATTTGAACAACCGCAGAAAACAACAGCTGAATTATATAAGGAAAATAAAATTTTAAGAGTATTAGAATTGAGAGATTATATGATAATAATAAAAAATTATTTTATAAATACACACAAGATCTACAGTATAGAAAAACAAAGCCGACTCAGATTAAAGTCACAAAGATTTCAAATACCAAAATGGAACAATAAATATGGCCAGAGAAACAAAAAATATTATACTCCGTATATCTTTAATGCCATACCAAAAGAAATCTTCAATGGTAAAAGCATAAGTGAACTAAAGCCCAAATTGAAAGACTGGCTTTTAAACAACAAATAAATTCAACAATTACATTTCAGTTTCTATTACATACTGTTTCATAATGGAAGTGGTGATCGGGTAGCGAAACTTCTAACTTTGTGTAATGATATATGTTGTAATTAGTTGGCAAATATATATATATATATATATTTTTTCTCTGTATTTTGTTGTAAATAAGTGTATTTTATATTTGTTTTGTATTGCTGACTCATACAAGTTGACAACAACTTCCAGTCAAGTGAGCAATAAAAAAATTATATTATTAAAAAAAATTATTTATTATTATTATTATTATCATCAAGAATTATATATTGCTGTTATTATAACGCATTCATCGAAGCAATATGAACGGCCAAAGATAGCTGTTCAAATTATATAAGGGGAGCGCGAATATTACACCCAATGTTCTGCACCCGCACATATTCCACACGCAAAAATAAAAACAAAATAAACTTCATTCAGCCTTTTTTTTAAGCATTGAAAAAATACGAGAAAATGTTGCGCAGGTCTTCCAACCTACAGAATGAGTCTTCCAATAACGTGACAGGAATGCGCCTTCGTCCGTTATTCAACTTTTGCGGCTCAATCCGACCAAAGAATCGATTTCATCCTGAACATGGGCTGGCAGAGCCATCAGCGGCGAAAGTCGGAAATAAACACTGGTTTCGCGCGTCACTTCGTGCCTCTGCTAACGGTGACGAATTGTTTCGAATCGTTCAAAATGGCCGTTCCATCGCCCGTAAGAAAGAGAAAATGAAAGATCCGCATTCGAACGCGCGAGCTTTACTCGCAAACGTAAAACCGTCGCCACTTCACCACCACCACGCAAAAAAGGGCTGTCATTGTTTTTCACTTAAAAAAGAAAAAAAACTCCTCCATATTTCCCTGGTTGAAAACTGGATAAGAATGCGGCAAGAAAGTTTAAAATTTTTCACCTTCGTCGAGTGGAAGTCGAAGGAACGATAGCCATCAGCCAATCTGAACTTTTGATGATTGATAAATTCATCATTTCTATATTGTTCCCCGGAGTAACATACGCCGCTCTAGCTTTTTCCCGCTGATTCAACGCGGCTCTAATAAGTCAGCATTATTGAAGCAAAATTGTGTTTGTTTCTGTTTCTAATTGTGAGAGCGCATATCCGTTGTCATTGTTGGCCGCTCGCCCTTTTTCTTTGCTACCGTGCCAAGAATGAACCCGTTCGCCTTCTTGCTGATTGTTCCAGGGCACAGCTGATTAGCCGGCGCTTCTTTTGTTTAATCATGATCCCACAAACGCCAAACGCCACAAATGCCACAAATGCGTGGACCAGGACCAATTTTCTGCGTAATAAACCAATCAATCAATCAATCAATCAATCAATCACAGACGCCCGTTACATGTAGTGAAGGTGTGAGAAGGCTTTGTTTTTTTTTTTTGTTTTTTTTCATTTTTGCGGTTCTGTGTTTCTATGATGCATTGTAGATCTTAGTTAGGGCGGGCGCATGGCCTAGGGCTGCAGGGCCCCAATAAAGCTGTATTCCTCCTCAAGTCTGCTCATTAAGCAAAATATATATAGAGATGGTGGAATAATGTTGCCCAAAATGTGGTTCAGGTTTATGGTGTATTTACTGGCTCGCCTGAATTGCGGGTTCGGGTCACGAAAGGGTGCAATAGGAATTAACGTTGGTTTCCGTTTGGTTTTGACTGAAAACCCAAAGTACATGAAATTACAGCATTCAACAAAGGACGAAACCAATGTAAAAAAAAACCCTGTATTGTCGAAATGCTAATTTATTATATACGCTTTACAGAACGGGATGTTGCTGCGATGGATGTTGGATTACACGCCTAATACTGCGTGGGTAAACGACGGCATAAGGAATAACTGGAAACAACCAGGGTGTAAGCTACCACTGAAGGGACAACTTTACTTCCTGTAAACTTGTGGTTATATAGTTACCGATCAAGTCATGTGACAGGAAGTATGGTATACAATTAATTACAATATATGACATAGCTAACCTATAGTAGATTAGTTATGGCAAACTGGAGGGTTAACAAAACAGGAACCTACTTTGAAGCGGCCATTCTGGTGCCACCAATAACGACACCACAGTTGCTACTAGTGCAACCGTGGGGTAAAATACGGTTTTGAGTGTTTAAGTTGGGACTAAGGTTGAGGGGGAGGAATATTCTGATGAAAAGACCTAAAAAGTCTCTACAAATGGGGACTGAAACGGGAGTGGGTCGGTTGGGAGTTTAGGAGGGAAGTGAAGTTAAAAGCTAAAATACAAGCCATAAAATGATTGCTCATAAAATGTCAAACATAACAGGGTTACATTATTAAATACAAGGGATGGTATTCAATCACAATTTCTTCGCCTTGAACGCTACAATCCTTGTTGATTGCTGGAGACAGAATCGGTGTTCATATCGGCAGCTCGATATCGGGAATCAGCAAATGTAAACAAGCTCTCTAAATGCAAAGGTAAGGAGCACGTCCGAAACAGCCAACAGTTTTTCTTACGGGTTGTTATTGCTAAAGAGTAGACAAATTACTACCGCGTAAAACAGGAATAAATTTAAAAAAAAAAAGGGGAAGGGGTGGTAGGCTAACGAACCTATCTTCATAAAGACTTCTCCCTTTAAGGCCACTAAATAAACCTGCCACATGCCCTTACAGGAACCACCATTATGATCATAACTCATCTTAGAACAGTCTACGAACCACGGTTGGAAAGAAGGAAGGCGGTTCCAGAGGGTGTGTGTACTCTCGAGTCAAGTCACACTTACGAGATTTGCGTGAAATAAGCTCCTGTCGACACCACACCAAACGAACCATCCACCATTCGCTGAAGAAGAAAAGGAAAAAGGAGAGAAAGGAAAAAAAAAACGAAAACACTTTGTCGAACTAAAACACTTTCAAATACCAACGAAGATACCAACCAAGTGAACCGCGCCTTATCTTCGCGCCTCCAACAGTATGGACAGACAGACGGACGGACCGACGGACGGACAGCCTTTATAATGAAGATTAATAGTACGTGAGTCTGTTGAGTCCACGGCAGGTATCGCAGTCCTCATCTGACACCTACAAATTATATGTGCCAACAGTCCTTCCCCCTTCTTAGGTAAGACAGCCCCTGGCAACCGGTGGAAAAGGACCACCCACCCAACACTTCTCGAAGTTGGTTCTTGTAACTTGCGAGGAGTCAAGTCGAGAGAATGAGGCTTGCTGGTCGGTGTAGCAGGTGCTTCTTAATTTATGGACGCGGGCACGGTGGGCAACGTTCACCAAGAGGTCTCATCACTCAGCACAAGGGCGGGTGGTTATTTAGCACGCTGTAAAACCAGGTCCCCTCCGCACCGATCTGGCGCGATAACCAGTACCGTGCGCGCACAAGCCAGACCACCAATCAGGACTCAGGAGCCACTCAACGGCCAGCCATCAGCCAATCACTTGTATTTAAGAGCGATAACAAGAGCACCGTCGGGATATTTTGTCCGATAAAATTGTTACCTTAGGTCCTCCATGATGTTTTTGCGTTCGAATCGACTGTCTTCGTATAGTCTCCCCCCAAAAAACACGAGTACCACAGAACTCCATTCAGTAGGCCTAACAAATTCTAAACGAATACGACGTATCAGATTCATTATTTATTATTTTTGCTCGTCACGTAAAGCATGGATCACGTAAAGATGCGGCTTCCCAGCAGCGTTCGACTATTGTTTGGTTACCATGGTAACAGAACGATCAGATAACCTCTAGACCAAAAAAGGCCGAGTGTAAAAAAAAAAAACCGAATAGTTTTCTTAATCGCAGCAGAAGCAACTGTGTTATGTAAAGCGATAAACGCGGTACCTGCATTAACCGTAAATAGATGAAATCAATTATTAATAATTGTTGTAACAATTAGTAATGCTACGAATCATATTCTGTTTTGCGTCTAAGAAACAACATTTTCATTGAAAATAAAACACGGCTTAAGTGGACCTGACAGGGACTAATGTTCGTCCTCAAGCAATCGTCTGCTTTCACGTTGAGTTACTTTCGGCAAGTTAATGATGGATCGTTGGGGAAACAAAACTAGTACTTTATCCATCGAGGCGGAGGTAGAAAGTACAGGGGGTCCCATAATGTACTCCGGTGTTTCATTGTTTAACCTCATTGTGTGTCATTGTTTCTGGTGTTTTAACCTCTGTTTTAACCCCTCTTTTGCCTTTTGTGGGGGACTTTAACCATTTCTGTCCCTCTTCTGCCCCCCACTTTCTTAGCCGTTATTTTCCTTTTTTGCGTTTTTCAGGCTCTTTTACACCACCGCTTCACCAAAGAAGGGCACTTTTTTTCAGAGAAACGGGGCACTTGGCCATGAGAGCAAGGGCTAGATTCCTCCCCCCCCCCCCCCCCCCGTCCCCGTCCCTGTAACAAACTGTTATTTATTTTTTTTAACTGAAAGCACAACTTACCAAATTTTCGCAACGGTCACTAAATCTTCGAGTACAACAAAGGGTGTTGGCCAAGTTGAAATCTGCAGGGGCCGCATTTTGTTACTAGCTGAAGCCCGTGCGATACACGGATGGTGTTTGGTGCATAGTTTAAAACAATGGGTCGATTTCCTTTCTCGTGTGGAAGGCGTGGATCCCGTCTATGTGTTTTTGCGCACACTGGCTAGCAAACAAACGCCGATTTTCGTTCGCTTCGCTCACTCAAGCATTGCCTCCCTTGATCCGGAGTCCATGCACTTACATAACGTGTGAATCTTTCCACCGGAGATAAATGGAATACACCTTTTGTGCACCGGAAATAAATAAATATGCCTTTCTCCGCCAAAGTCTAAATATTTGGCCTATACCGGCTTTGTCATGTTTGTTCAATATTTAACCGAGTTTCACTAATGCTTTAATTTTAATTATCTACAACGACACAACCTTTAGCTAGCGGTTTAATATTAAGTTGTATATAAGTGAAGCATCGTTTAGCCGTTAAAAGTTACGTTTTCAGTTTGCACACACTGGCTAACAAACGCTGTTTATCGTTCGCTTCACTCACTCAATCAGCGCTTCCCCTGACCCGAACTCCATGCACGTTCATATGGATATTTCCATCGTAAATAAACAAAGACGCTTTTAAATAATAAATAAGATTCAAAGTTGAAACCTTTAGCCCACTGGCTTTGTCATTTTTTACAATATTTAACCGAGTTTCGTTAATCCTTTTTTTCTAATTGTCCACGACGTCAACCCAGGAGCAGACGGCGTCTTTCACAATGCAGACAATACGTCGGAGGAAAGGGAGGGAGGGAGAGGGAGGAAATGAGAAGAGGGCACGGTTCCAACATGAAAAAAGTAGGGAGGAGTGATCGTTGAAAAATCCAATACCAAAACAAAAACCCCAAAATTAAATAAAAATAAAAAATTAAAAAACGTGGCGTGGTGACATGCGTTTAACAAACTTTTCTTAACTGTTATTGGTGGCTTCAGTTAGTTGGCCGGTTGCTTTGGTTACCAATTCTTCGTTGGCGTCGAATGAGTAGCATTGTTTCCTTCCAGGAAACTTTCATTCCGGGGGCGGGGGTGGGGGGGGGGGGGGCTGCAGACATAGGGCCTTAGGGCTTCGTCAGGCAGATGACCGGGGAGCAGTTAACAACGACAGAACCTTTCGCCAGCGGTTTAATATTAAGAAGCATCCATCGTTTCAGTTTATTGTCAGGTTATCATTGAGAACCTTTTAGCCAGCGGTTTAA
>JAHWFP010002379.1:7295-43312 GCA_023313725.1 Lithobius niger | reverse complement strand
ATAATCCCACAACTTCATACACACACTAATTTTAATTTTCGAAAGGTATACGTCTTTCTTGATCACAATAAAAACAAATACTAACAATAAAAACATTATCTACAGTCTGCATCACCTACAACTATTGAGTGGTGTATTATTATTTAATAAATTATTTCCTAAATTAAGGAAAATGATAATAACAGAGTTTCGGGGGGGGGGTGAGGAGGGGACTCCTATTTTTTTCCACATAAGGACACAGATACCAAAAAAGGGTTTTATTGGGGGGGGGGGGATGGGGAAGGATTTGCTTCACTCCTACTTTTTTTCCAAATAAGAAAATAGATGACATAGCAGGTTTTTTTTTAAGGGGAGGGAGAAGGTAGTTACTCCTCTCCTACTTTTTTTTCTAAATTAAGGAAATGAATGAAAACAGTTTTTTGGGTGAGGAAGGGAATTGCTCCAGTCCTATTTTTTTTCCCACACCGATAACAAAAAAGGATTTTTTTTGGCGGGGTGGTGGTGGAGGGAATTGATTCTCTTCTACTTTTTCTCCAAATAGGTATATAGATGAAAAAATAGGGTTTTTTTGGGGGAAGGAGGGGGTTGGTCCATTATTTTTTTTCCAAATAAATGAAACTGCTGCGTTGGGTGCTTGTTTATATTTGTACTGGCAAGGTACTTGAAGTCGCTTGTGTAAGGGTTCTTCCAGTGTGGGAAAAGGAAAAAAAATAAAACTATTTCTTTATTGGTGTGTGTGTGGGGGTGGGGGGAGATTTGAGGGAATAAAGTGCATAAAGTAAAGTGTATGCATGCTGTAACCAGTTAGACCACAGTAATTAAATAAGAATGTGGGGTCTATCCTAATAAAAAAGTCGTCCTCTACATGTTTTGTTTCCCTCAGTATTTACCGTTGTATATCACTGTTTTTTTTCCTTACGTTTTCTTTGCACGTTTTTCTGAAAGAGGAAAGAAATGGAGTTTCACTTTGGGGGATGGGGGATGGTGAAAGAATAGAAGGCAAATAAGCAACGTAACAAAATTTGGTTCTGCCTTCAAATACACCAAATGTCGTTAAAACTTATTTCTCCCTCCATCGAATTTTATTACGTGTTTGCCTCAGAATTTACACATAACGTCGGCTGCAACCTGCCCTAATACTTTTGCGTAGCCTGGGCACGTCTGCCGTTCATGTAGGTCGGAGTCTCCCGGTCATACGTTTCAACACTGCGGCCACAGACCTGTGACTGCGGCTAAGCAACAAAAACTACGCATCGAAGAAATTCTCCAGTCCTCTGCTTACCTTTCGCGCAATAAGTTTTCCGCTGCACATTGCATACTACTATTAAACTTGAGTTTGACAGTGCTCGTCATTTTTGAGCTCCGATATAGGTTACAACGTCATGAAGCAGCGAACGAGTACATACATTTTTGTCATAAAATTGACAAACAACGTTCACCGCAACCTGACTACGCGCGTCTGCCGTTTATTTAACCCGTCGTTGGGACAATTCCCGCCGGTATGAATCAAAAGCACAAATCGAATAAATTCTAAAGCTCCCTGATGACCTTTCACGCATTACATTTCCCGCTGAACGTTCCATACCAGCATAACTTGAGTTTGAACAGTTGCTGGACATTTTGAAGTCCAATATAGGGTGAAGCAGCGAACGACCACATCGTCAAAAACACTTCGCATCAACCGACAAATTACAAAATGGACGCCGCGCCAAGTCTGCCAGGCTGCCAAGAGGGAAGTGATGTAATCTGAGCATGCGCATCGACAAGCATTTGTTGTCTCGGAAACAAGCTCTGTCCCACGCAGCAACGTTGAGCGGCTAGTCCATCACACGTAGTGTGATAGTATATAAGTCCATGGTTCAATGAAGGAGAAATAAATAGACACAAATCACTGTCAGCAGCAATGCCGATCAACACATGTAGAAAAACATTTGTCAACCATTTACCTTCTGTCCAGACCTTCAAGCAACACACATCAATTTCGTCATAAGCTTGATGGTTCATAATTTGGTATGAAACACACCAACCTAAAAAAAATTTTACACTAGAAATACGTGACGACGAAATACAATCAGGAATGTTAAGGGTTAGCGCAAGACCTTGACCTAATCTAGCCTACTGGATTCCTAAACTACATGTTGCATTAATTTCTCAACACCAGCAGCCTTGTTTGTTAGACCTCTGGCATTCCAGGAGTGTTGACAGTACTCACAGTAGAATTAAGTAACTGCACCCCTATCACTCTCATCCCTTGCAGCTCCAGGACTTTTCACTGTTGATGCATGCATCAATAAGATTATGATCATCACTCAGATTGCAACTAACACTAGAATTCTGATCAATACAAATTTCATTGTCATCATCCACATATCCTCTTGCTTCAAAATCTACATCAATATCGTTAATCATGACAGAGTTCACACTACTCAACTCTGTATTTATAATGACATCAGTGTCACGCACAGTAACTTGCCGATGTTTATCACTCAAGGGACTTGGGCCTACGGCACCAGACATTTCATGTGCCTAGTGAGCCGAGAGGCCCTCTCGTGCCTAACTGGAGGCGTAAACCCTCTGGCACTGACTCTGCATCCAGCACTGGCTGACGAGCACACACACGAATATTCTAGCCAATCGCAGAAACATTTCGCAAACAAAATTGGTGGACAGTGGAGATACTGTACACCTGAAAGACCAAACCGTACCAAGTACAACAAAAAGGAAGCGACAAAGTCAACAAATTAACTAAAGAAAAATCGACATTGCCATTTACGAAAAAAACATTGTAGACCTGGTATCCCCATACTCACAGCTGTGAAGGTACATGAATAAAAACGGATTAGAGTTCACTTGAATGCAACAAACTATAATTTGAACTCCAATTCCAGGGAACAAGGATTGTGACATGCCAGTCTCCATGCACATCACAAAAGCATAATGGCTGGATATTTCATACACACAAAAAAACTATAAAAAAAAACTCTATATAATACACAAATTATGTGCGCATAAACATTCATATGCACTCAAACACAAACTACGTTCACTTTCTGACATATTCACTCAGTAAAAACAGTCTTTCTTCCCTGGAAACGGCGTTCAAATTTTAGTTCGTTGCAATCGAGTGAACTCTAATCCGTTTTTATTTGTGTACCTTCCAGCTGTGAGTATGGAGGTGTAGCGATTGATCTGCCATGGTGACCCGACACTCGTCAGCCCTGCTGGACGTTACACTCACGGTGGCCTTAGCCACTATGACTCAATCGACCTTGCCTGGCAGACCTCTTTCTCAGTTTGCCTTTTTCCTCCAACAACTCTCTGTACACTGTATTGCCACGAACAATTGTTAATAATAATGTGAAACTTGTGTACCCAATAATATAAGATTGTAAATTGGTGCAATGCCTAGCCAACAATGTAAATAGCTCAGTGCTAGGGTAACAATATGGTAAAATCCCCAACCCTCATTCTGTTCTTTTCCTGCAACCAAGTAAGTCCTCTTTCGGAAATATATTAGAAATTGTCCACCATCAGTCCTCCAACTGCCCAAATTTAACTATTCATGGCCCCAAATCTTTCACTATAATCACCCTCATCCCATTAGAATTATTATTGGCAGGGGTAATGTCATGGCAGGCGAGCCCTAACATCTTAGAAACTGAACATTAAATTAACATCAATGGCAACTCCTGTTTCAATAGTAATTTCTTTCCATCACTGAGCCATCCTTCACCCCAACCCATCTCATAAGCTAATTCCGCCCGACATTACCGACCCCAGTCCCTGCAGTTTTTGGTGCATCAGCTAAACAGAAAAATAAGATGTTGGAAAGTGAAAGTTTAGGCCAAAACGTGTAAAAACCAAAAAAACGTAACTTTTTATCAGCCTGGGTTACCAGTATGGAAGTACAGATTCCTCCCAGTTTGTGAAGCCTCCTTTTTTTTTTTTGCCACTTCAATAATGAGTGAAGATGTGAAGCGTTACAATTTTCGTCCTACCAAGGCCCGTGAAAAGCATCAAGGGTTTAAGCCAGTTGCAATCTCTACACCGGGAGAAGAGGTAATATTTAGAAGAAATCAGGCTGAGGAGAGTTTAATTGCTTTGCAAAATGAAGAGCAAATGAAATCGCCTGCAGTGTTGTCCCCAGAAGAAATGTCAGGAGAAGGCCAGTCTATTAATTTTGGCATGTTTTCAAACGTCAATCTTCCAGTAGAATTTGAGGCAACAAACCCATTCTATTCGGATTTTCATAATGCAACTGTGCCAGGAGGAGACTACCGTATTGATTCTTCTATACTTCAAGCTTCTGTCAGAAGATCCCACTCAATTGACGATTATAACCATCCACTCTATGTTAGAAGCTACACGATGAGGGAGTGATGGAAAACCAAAAAAGGAACAATGAATTCAAACGTCATTTGCTGGAGAAGTACTTCCAACAGCAGCAATTTTTACCAGGGCCAAACACAATTCAAGTCCAAGAAGAAAACACTATGCCTTCCTTAGTCCAGCATTCTAAGTTGCAGAGGAAAGTTGCTGTAAAAAAATAGCAAGGGTTGTAAGAAGAGTGTTTGAAGTTGAGCCTGGTAAATATGTAGAATATGATGAGGATGAAGATATACCAAGTGAGCCTGATGTTGAACCAAGTAAAAATTTCTTAAGAAAACAAGCTAGTGGTCAGGAATTTCGAGACTACCAGACGGTTCCGGATTTAGTAAATCTTGATTCCAACTCTTCTGATGATTTATCCATCAGCTGTTCAAGAGACGTGGAAGCTGAAGAAGGAAAGAAGACTGACCAATTTAGTTTAAATTTAACTGAAGACCAAGTCAATAAGCTTCTTGAATCTCTACCTGCCGCCAAGTGTGGAGTGGTCGAACCCAAGAGAAGGTCCAATCCTGTAGAACATTCAAGAAAGGTTCCAGTGACTCCACCAATGAGGTTGACTGCACCACCCAGAGTTTCTGCATCCTTACCACCAACGGATAGTAGGAAAAATAAAAACCCAAGTGTTAGCTCTTCTGCAACTGACCATGAGAGATGGAGTAGATGTGCGGACTGGGTAAACAACAGCGTAAGTGGTGATGTAGAATTAAGGATACCTCCTAGAAATATTGGTTTTACTGGCCCCTTAAGAGAACAATCTTGTCAACCAATTGGTTTAAATGCCCCAGTTGCTACTAATAAGTTTTTAAAAGCTAAATCATTAACTCTGGATAAGGGAGAAAAAGCTAGTGGATATCCAGATGAATTGGTTAAATATTTTCCTTTTCATGATTTTACAAGGGTAGAAAAGGGCACAGTTAAACTAAAATCTGGTGAGGTACCCCCAACTTCTAAACATGTTGCTACAACATCATCAAGCTCACTATCTTCTGAAAACTTAAAAATCAGAGTAGACAGTAAGGTAAGCAAATTGCGTTCCAGCTCTGTTAGGACTAGAGTTCTTGCACTGAATCTGTAAGAGAAGAAATGAAAAGTTTAAAGGCTGAGGTTAGGAAAATGACGGAGGCCCTTAAAGAGTTGCAGGTCTCAAAAAAGGAAAACATGATTAAACCTTTCATTAATCCTGAAACTGTTCTAAATCCCTTAATTAACCATTTACAGGTTCCTAGTAAACCCAACTTGTTGCTTAGGGAGTCGAAGGGGATAGAAATTAAAATGAAACCTGTGGACCTTCCTAAATATTCTGGGTTGTCATCTTCAACCCCAGCCTTTACGTTTCTAACAGAGTTAACTAAGATAAAAAAAATAAAGGGTTATTCGGATGACGAATTTTTATCTATGTGCGTACCCTTGTGTTTAACTGAAGAGGCTTACATGTGGTTTAAGCAGTATCCACCTTTCAGTACTTATAAGGAGTTCACAACTGCATTTAGGTATACCTTCCATCCACCATCTAAGAACCGTCGTTTAATTGCAGCCTTGAGAATGACTATTCAGGGGCCTAATGAGGGCTTCCAAGCTTTTTTTAAACGTTGCGAGGCTATTACACAACAGCTGGATGACAGTTACTCTGTGGAAAAAATTGTGGAAATCATTAAGCAGAATTTAAGCGAGAGATTCCAACCCTATGCGTGTCAAGGGGATAGTTCAACCTTAATTGATTTCTACAATTATGCAACTAAAATGGAAGTTTATTTGAATGCAAAAATGCAATTTAACCCCTTAGCAACTGGTAACGCAATTGCTTACTCACCGAACGCGACTAACCCGAATGTGTCACGGTCAAGCAGTTATGTAAAGGTTCCGGCACTCAACCCAGTTGCAGTGACGGCCCCTGCTATTACCAAGAAATTTTGTCAGCTGCATAACAGCACAACACATGACTCAAACAGCTGTCATCAGACTAATCAGATAACTGAGGCAATTAGGCTTGGTAACCTTTCAATCCCTAAGCTAATTTCAAACTTAAAGCCAGGTGTTAGCATTGAGCCAAATCAGTCGGCCCAAGTGGTTGAAACTAAGCCCAAATCAACTTCATTATTTGCTAACTTAGATCAGAAAGAGTCAGTTAGGCCGCAGAGACAAATGATAACTTGCAGTGAATGTTACAAGGTAGGCCATACAGCTAAACGTTGTTGGATTAAGTTCCCCGAGTTAAGAGTTGAGTACAGCAGAAATTTGGCCAGAAACAACGTTAGTCAGATTCCCCAAACTACTTCTGGCCTTAACCCGAACGCTCCGGCCTACCCAAATGTTTAAGGCGCCCCGCTAAAGCTGGTAATGTGGTACCGTCGCCGCAACATTATTGGTACGGGGGCCAGCTACCTGACGATCCTCGACGAATACCAAGAGGATATCAAGCAGAGCGACCCAAAAAACTAGATTATTTCGACCTCCCTGAAATAGTTGAAGGACCTAATGAGCCCCAAAATAGCCCTTGTGGTTACGTTGGTGTGCGAATTGGGGACGAAATTGCTGACGCTCTCTTAGACGGAGGCTCGAGCTTAAGTTTTGTTCACGAAGGTTTACATGACGACCTTGTAAGTTTGGGTTTTAAATTTAGAAAAAGGGAGTATCGAATAAGATACGCTGATAGGCGCTGGGCAGTTTGCCCTGGGTTTTTCGTAATTCCTATCCAAATTAAGACCCATTATTTTGTTTACCCATTTATCGAGATGCCAAATGCTATTCAGCCAATAATTCTTGGTGCAGACTTTTTGACTTGTTCAGGCATGATTTTGAATTTTAAAAAGAATTATTGGTTTTGGCATCCTTACAAAGGAGACGTGTATGCTCTTCGTCGCAATCCCCTGCGCGTCCTTCCCCCAACTGTAGGTGCTATTGTTGGCAGCGCAGAGCTACATCCAACCTTGGAGGAGATCCGAGAGAAAGTTGACAAAATTGTTATATTAAATGGTGAGCAGAAAGAACAACTTTTCTGTTTACTAGCTTCCTATCGTCATGTATTTTCTACCAGAGTGGGTAAATTTAAGCATTGCCCAGACATGGTGATTGACACTCAAGGAGCTCCTCCAGTAGCTTGCCGTCCCTATCCCCTTAGCTATTTAGGCAGACAGCAGGTCGCTGAGCATATTAAAAACATGCTTGACATGGGAGTAATAGTTCCGGGTTTCAGTGAACATTGTTGTCCGGTTTTTCTGGTAGCAAAAAAAGACGGACGGACAAGGATGGTGATAGATTTTGTCCCTCTCAATAAATCCTGCCCACGGGACAAATTTCCACTTCCACTCATTGATTCCCTCATAGCACGTTACGACAAATGTCCCTATGGAGGTACAAGCTCTACTACTCTTTTTCTTAACGGCAAAGCAGTTTTTTGTTCAGCTAATACTGTATTACGTATCATGAGGCATTTTTTATTTCTCATTTTGCAATCGAAATAGTGTTTCTCATTGAAAACTGTCTTGCCGATGGAATATCTTATTATTGGTGGATAACATCGAGGTGGAATAATTCCTATGGAGAAGAATATCAACCCTGTATAATTATAATCCACTTTATGCGCAATAATATTATTGTTCTGAAGAAAATTATTTTCTTCAGAACAAAATGTTAAATGTTATCTAAGTTCTGCATTGCTTTTGACTGCATTTCTTAAATTATTGGTTTACTTTTCATCAAATTTAACTTTCTTCAGAACAAAATGAAAAATGTTATCTAAATTCTGCATTGCTGTTGACTGCATTTCATAAATTATTGGGTTACTTTTCATCAAATTTAACTAAAATTGATGCATGTGTATATTGCAGACAACAACAGAAGATTTGTTAATCACCACTTCTCCTCTGCTGTATGGATACTGTTCAACATTTCAGAGCCGTAAGTTGCTTATTATAATTAATTCGTACAACATACCTCATACAAATGGCCGTAAGCTAATATCTTTGGGTTGAATGTTTATGGTTTATACACAATACTGAAAAAAAAATTGACTGATAATGCTGGTTACCAACCATTTCACTGGATTCGAATTGGGTTACACAGGGTGTCCAAAAGTCAGAGGTCACGCAGGTGATATACCCGGGTGATATACCGGGTGTTCATGATGAAATATTGGTGATTTTCATCTTTGTCCATCATAAGAAACGATGATGGTATACCATCAACATGAACAAAGATAAGAATCACTGAATTATTAGCATGAACACCCGTATATCACCTGGGTATATCACCTGGGTGACCCGTGACTTTTGGGACACCATGTATATGTCAGAACAAAGTGGTAATGTAATATATGAGTCATTCATTAATCCAAGGGTTAAATATTATGTTAGGTTCAGGAGGTTTAGTAAACAATTGTATGGTTCTGTACAGGTAGATGTATATGTATGCTTTTTGGTCAGATGCAAAATGCACACCTTTGACAAGAAATAGCTCTACTACCATTGTCAGTCACAGTCAAATTACAATTACAATGAAAACTGCTGTGCCAATGGCAGACACATCTTCTGCGCGTTAAGTAATGGCATGCAGTGGAATGCATACAGAGCAGCTGATCGCGCAAGTGATCACCCAAGCTATTATGG
The DNA here is from genome assembly GCA_023313725.1 of Lithobius niger. NCBI lineage: Eukaryota > Metazoa > Arthropoda > Chilopoda > Lithobiomorpha > Lithobiidae > Lithobius > Lithobius niger. The sequence goes on along the minus strand of JAHWFP010002379.1, from coordinate 34,319 downwards.
CTAAAATTCGTAGGGTTGTTTCACGAATAACATCATGCGAGCAATAGCAAATGATGCACTGCAGCCTTCCCAGAAAAATAAGTTGTATCCTGAGCTTTGATACAATTTCTTAGGGTGTGGCGCGTTTACTACACCCCTGGTAAAGTATTCCTACCGTCTTTATCGATGATATAGCCTAGATGTTTTAGACTGGGCTGCTACAGTTTGTATTTATCGATTACAAGGTGCAATTCTGAATTTTGTGAGGCTGTAAGTAACTCGTGTAACGATTCGTCATGTACTTGGCCTTTTCCCCTGATTGAAATGTCGTCGTAAAAGGGTTAGCACCTCGGAATTTTAGCCGTAAAGCTGGTCATTAAGCACTGGACTACTCTGGGGCTGTTGGCCAAACCTAGTGGGACCCTTAACCCCTTGAACAGGCCTAGTGATGTGTTTATAGATAAAGGATCATGCGAATATTTGTTTAACTCAATTTGTAAAAATGCGCCCTTGAGATCGATTAATCTCAACGAATCACAGCCAGCCGCATCTAATGATATGCGTCAAGCTGCAGGTTTACTATGGCACTATAGTCTCATACCATGCTTATAAAAAGTACGGTAATTTTCTATACTAAACCTGTTCAATTGAGTTCATTTTAGCAAGAATCACTATACGTATATGCGTCATCGTGGCTGAGCAGGGAGAGAGCTCAGCCTGGTTTCTGGAGTTTGGCGGATCTGGTAGAACACCTGGAAAAGGGATCTTGGCAAAGTCCCCACCAGGACTGCTGGCCTGGGTAACGTGACAGGCTACCATGCTCCTTTAGCGGTTATGAGAATCTGGCCAATTCAAGACAATCTTTCGGCCCCTATGATGATTGGAGGTTTCCCGGATCGAATCCCCATTTTGGCACCTCCCTTTACCAGATATTTCTTCTTCTCTAAAAAGTCTGGTAATGTTCAAAATTGAGCCGGTTCAGCCACACAAGCATTAAAGTGCTTTGGCTGATTAAGGCTTGAAAAAGAAATTCATTCATCATACCACACAACAATGGTGGAGTGCGGGGGGGGGGGGGCGGGTGGGGGGGGGGGGGTACCAGGGGGGCTGCAGGAGGGAATCCAACCACAAAGGGGAATATTGCTCGGGCAGCTGGTTTGTAGGGAAGAGGGTTACGCCCCGGTTACATTTCATACACATTGGATACAGCAGGAAGGTTTCAAGTGGACTAAACAGTACAGCAACACTGCAGTATCTGACACCTTACAGGAAAGTTTATTTGTGTTACTTTGCTGTTTTGACTTCACCACAGTAAAGCATGTTGCTCATGCATGCGGGAGAATGTTAAGCCGTGGGAACAGCTAGTTACATAAATTAAGCAGTGATCAGAGCTGTTTGACCCGAATTGTACCAGAAATATAGCACCGGAAGTTTACGCAACTGATGTCGTAGCTTTTCTCTCAACAGTATTGTGCTGGTGGTATTATAATCGAGATCGAATAATACGTGTGAGTTCCCAAACCAAGATTGGCCACCAGCCAATGCTGTGATTGGCTGTTTGATTACATCTAGCCAGTGAACACAGGCACGGGCTGGGTTGCAGGTCAACAGCTGCTATGTAACTGGTTGTAACACAATCGGAGGCATCATGAGGAAAATACGACGGAAATATACGAAACAGCATGGTCTGAGGTACCAGCTTTGTTACAACGTGTCGACATACACGAAAAAGAGCAGAGTGAATTGCTCATGTAATGCTTGAATCAGTAACTTCCACAATGCTGCCATGGATGTTAAGATCTAGCCTACACTGTTAAGACCCGCAATTCTGTGGTAGAAAGCAAAGAGAATTAAGCGAAAAAAGAGAATGGACATAATAGTGGCTAAACAACAGAGGAATACGAAAAATGGAACAGACGAATACAAGCAGCAACTTTGCATACAAAACTGGAATTCTAACTAAGTCAAAATAAACAATCACCTTTGGTCTAAAAAGTGTGCATACTGCGCAAACAGTGTACCACTGGCGTGTGTAGTGTGTCTAGTTTTAAAATAAATGAAAAAAAAGGAATCATATCTGCGAAATGCTAGTCATTGAAGTAAATAGTTTTAAAAATCTTCCATAATATGCAATTCCTCCTACTACTAATAGCCAGGGAAAAATCGCTCAGTAATACAAAGATATATTTTTTAATTCTTCCTTTTTATGGTCTGCATTTACCAACAGAATTCACAACTGAGGTATAATTTTAGTATACTCAAATGACTACTATTATAGCTTCTTTACTTTTTTTAGGTTCACTAAAACCAGTTTTGAGCACATACGGGCGACTTGAAATATTATTCAATCTGTATCCTGGCAATAGGTGCAGTAAAACATCAATTAGCAAGGTAAGTAACACCCTATCTGTAACCTAATGTACCATTGAAGTAGCGTTTTTAGTTAGGTGTTCAAACGATGTACCTTTCACATTATAACTCTACTTTGCATCATAGAAAAACAGGAATTAGTATTTATTCCGCAGCAGACTTATTACACAATCATGTATTCAAAATACGAAATCCTGCTGGTAAATGATTCACTTTCGAACTCTTTAGAAACCCTATAGACCGTATTATCAACACAGCAACTATGAATAAAAAATTGTTATTGATTATCCTAATCCAAACCATCTACTGATTATTCTAAAAAAAGAGGGGGTAACAACTTATGTATGCAAATTTCGAACATTGTTCTGTAGTACAAAATATTTAACATTTTCATTTTCAGTTATCAAATATTGTAATTTGAAAACTCATTTTACAGGAATATGCCATTGTTTTCAAGTACATGAACGAAAGTTGTAGGAAAAAGCCACGCACAGGGTACTGTAAAACAGTTATATTTCTATACGAATGTTTTACTCTGCAGTGATCCTTAGACCTCAAAACTATATTGAGCAGCCATAGAGCAGTGACACGACGTAGTATTATTGTATGTAACTCTATGGTGGAGCCCTAATGGGTTAGCTGCAAGGGGCACTGCAGAGAGAAACAGAAGGGCGTCATACTGAAGCCGATGCTGTGAAGAGTGATTTCTAGACCTAAAACGCGCAATTTTTGTTGTTGGAGAAAACAACGTTTTTTTAAGCCTAAGAAATCCGCTCTTCCGTTGTTTTTCCCTCCATTTTTATGTAATGCACCTTGCAGTTATGCCCTCCAAAACCCATACTGGTGCCAATCTAGTGCCAATATGGCGGCAAATGTCACTGCTCTTTTGTCTCGTCCAGTACACTTTCAGTTGTGGTTGTTGCAGAAGGAGCATTAGTTTGGATGTGCAGTGTAAGTACTGTAATTTTTTTAAACAAGTTTTATTACCACATGGTGGTATTTTGTACTGAAAGTGTACTAAGAAGATGGTAGCTATTTATTTTTAGTTATGTTGCCTGAGGAAACTGCTGCAATTGAATATTGGCATAGAAATATAACCATATGACAACATCCTTTGTGTACGTGTATTGTTTTCAGTAAAAAAAGTCGGACTGCTTTAATACAGTGTATTACCTTAGTCACCCAGCACCGATGCATATTTCGTGACGAAAATTTGCTCTGTGCTCGATTTCGTTATTGTCTCCGAGCTGTAAAAAATAAATCGAGATAGGACACTTCATGTTGAGAAACAAAATTATTAAAAAAGCTGGGCTAATTTCGTGCATATTCGGTCGAGTTCGTGGAGTCGTGTGGTATTAATAATTTCTTCAATATTATCACCAATTAAATAACAGCCTCTTTTTCTTGAAAAGCAACTAGCTTATTACACAAAAATCAACCTTCCTCTCGTAATTTACGACTCTTATACTCATCATTGTCATTGGTTCTTGGCTTATTGAGCAGGTCTCTGGTTTATCATCCTCGTCTTCATTCTGTCCTACCTTTTCCTGCCTCTTCAGACCGTCATATCTTTCCTCCTTTCAGTCATCTGTCTTTAAATCCTTCTCCTTCAAATTTTCTTCGCTCTTTCCACCACATCATCCATTACCTCTTTCATCAAGCATTCGCCACGTGAAATACTGCCCACCCAATTGGTCCTCCTCTTTACTGTTTCTAACAAAGGTCTTTCTCCAGTAATTCTTTTAGGTTTAAAAAGCCATGTTCCTCCCTATATATACAAACATTCCTGCAGCACCTCAACGGCTGTTCAGGGTCTTACGCCATGCATGCAAGGCTCATGCTCACACGAGAGATGTTCATGATGCAAATATGGGATCGAGTGCACCATACCATGTACTGGATGTGAAGGTACAAGCTGACTAAACATTGATGAACTCATGTCATGGGAAGTCATGTAACAGTATAATATTCTAATATTACCATATATAATTATTATAATATTTAATAATTATATAATATAATAAACAATGAATTAACTAATAAATATTATGTATAAGTATAATGTATAAAGATTATACGTCCGATTTGCTAGTGACTGGCAAAACAAACACCGTTTGATGTTTGTTTATAATGTAAAAAAAATCAACATGTGGTACAGTACTGTTGGGTACATTGCCCCTAGGAAAATGGCTCCAGCTGAATTCCCAACAGTGGTATATACTGTTACTTGCCATTGATTCAAAGAAGACATTCCCACCCTCTGAATGTATCTAATTGTAGTCATGAATAAAAATTAGAAACGTTACAAGAGCAGTTGAAAGTTGAAAATGAGGGAAATATTGAACGGAAACTGTAATTTCAGCCCCTAATAAAACGGGCGTTGTTGGGTCCCTAATAGCGATAGACCCTTTTCATTGCCCTTGATTCAAAGAAGACATTCCCACCTTCCGAATAAATAAAATTAAAGTCATGCAGCTGAATCATAAACGACCGAACATGAAAGTTTAATTTTGTATTTACAAAATCAGACATGTATGAGCATTAAATCGGCTAAAATGGCAGAAAAAAAGTCCAAAATGAACGATTTTCTCCATAACCATGAGATATGCAAAATTGGTATGGGACATACATTATACATTACATCATTGTAAACAACTTACATCCAAACCATTTTTTGTGACACTAACGATGTGTGGGTAATAGGCGGAATTGGCAATAATCGAGTGAAAATTGATCGCCATTTGGTCGCAATCCTTGTTGCTCAAGGTTTTCAATCTGGTTCCTTTCGGAATCGTAAAGTGCACATCTTTTTGAGTAGGTTCTAGTAAAAAAATTTGCCTTCACAGTGCAAGGTACACTAAAATTTCTTTTGTATTTCCATGTATCTATTAAATGCATTTCAAGCAATAATACACAAATTAAGCGGCAAATAAACGGCAGCAGATAGCGTGGAAAACATTTTTTTTCGAATTCAGCACGCTTTTTCCAGTTACGAACATCCATGAAACCTTCTGTTGCACTTTGTGGTGGGTTAACCACTTTTTCAGCTGATTTACTGGCCTGTTGCTTTTTCCTATTTTCTTTTAAGTCGTAAATAAGCAGATTCGTTGTGTTTTCGTGACATAGATTTGGTTTCTTTCAGGTGTTTGTTCACGAACCTGGAGAATTCCCAATGATCCGAACATTGCATTCCCATAGAGTTGGAGGAAACTACGAAGTTGGGGTAACAATAAGAAAAGTAAGCATCAGAATTAACCATAGTGTGTTGGAAAATAGATGAAAGACATCTGCCCGGTCGGCTTAGTTACTAAAATCAGAAATTTCTTTCATTTGGTCTTTATTAAGGCCCTTATCATTAAAAGTGAAAGTGTGCAAATCGAATTTAAAATATGATATTAGCAAAACTCCGTTTAGCTGTAATGGTGTTTTAACATATATGGAACCTAGACAACTCCTAAATATTCATCAATACCAAGTAGGTGTCAAAGAACAGGGTGAGGCTTCGATGAATATTTTAACGAGGGGTTGACGCATAACATAAAAAAATTTTAGTAACTGAAAAACATGATTTGTTTCTTTTTTACATATGTCAGCACATGCATAATAATTCTGACATCTATTTTGTTATTTGAAGTTTTAAAACCAAAAAGAAATTTAATACCAGAAGGTGTTGACTACCTGGGCATTTGAACTGGGAAACCGTAGCCCATGAAGAAGTTCTGGGTGGGAGAGAGTAGATCACAATGTCTTTGAAAGAGTCTTGTAGTTTCTCACACTATCATTCCAAGCAGTAAGTAGAGTAAATTTCATTTTATTTATTCCTTATTGACAGAAGGGAGTCCATGTTGAAAGACTGTGCTAATAAAATACAGTTAAAATTCTTCCTACTGTTTGTAGTTGCAGGTTTAAATGCATTCAGCGCATTATAAGACACAGTCTGCCTACATCGTATGCTAGAGAGTCATGAGACTGGTATGCTTCTGGGTGGTGTCTGATGGACATCTCTTGTCCTGTCAATGAAGAGGTAGTCAAAGAAGAGGGAGGCAAATAAAGACTCGGTGACTGTCAATGAAGACGTGGCCGAAGAAGCGGTAGTCGAAGAAGAGAGAATAAAAGGAGGACACAGGTCCTGTCAAAGAATAGAGAGTCAAAGAAAAGTCGAAATAGGCGTCAAAGAAATGATTAAAGAGAAGGGACCGAATGAAAAGAACTTGGTTACTGTCAATTAAGAGGTAGTCAAATAATTGAAAGAGTGGGATGAGATAGAAAATATCAGAGGAAATTAATGGCAAGACTTGGGTTGTGCCAATAAAGCAGAAGTCAAAGAAGAAAGAGTGAAAGGAAGTGCTCGGCTCCTGTCAAACAAAAGATAATCGTAGAAGAGAGAATGGACGACAGAAAATGGGTGCCATCAAAAAAGAGTTAGTCAGAGGAAAGTGATTCCTGTCAATGAGGCACTAAAAGAAAAGGGAGTCAAATAAAGACTGAAAGAGGCAGTCAAAGGGGAGAATAGGTTCCTGCCAAAGAAGAGATAGTCAATGAAAAAAAGAGTCAAAGGCACGTTTCAGTTCGGCGCCACAGGATTCGTGTCATGTGAATGAAAATGTAGACAAAGGAGTCAAAGGTAGAAGTCGGTGGATGTCAAAAAAGAGGTATTAGAAGAAGAGGGGCAAAGACAGCTGTCAAAAAAGAGAGAGTAAAAGAAAAATCAAAGTAGGGCTCAAAGAGGCAGTCAGAGAAAAGGGGTGAATGATAGGACTTAGGTAATGTCTAAAAAATGAGTGTCAAGAGGGAGTATTTGTGTCCTCGCAATGAATACTTATGTCAAAGAAGAGTCACATTAGGAATCAAAGAGTTAGTAACAGATAGAGTGAGTGAGGTGCAGAACTCTCATACTATCAATGATGATGTAGTTAAAGAATAGGCCATGAAAGGCAGACTCAGTTCCTACTACTAAAGAAGTAGTGAAAAATGGGATGATTGAGGTTTTATCAAAGCACCGCTCATCCTAGAAAATCGAATAAAAGTTGGAACTATGGTCTCGTAAGGGAAGAGGTAATCAAAGAAATGAGTATCAAATAGAGGACTTGGGCACTATCAAGAAGACATATTCAAAGAAGAGGGAATCAAAGGTAGGACACTGTCATAGAGGAGGTAGGCACAGAAGTGGGACTCAAAGTGTGGAATAAGGTCCGGTAATCGGAGTGGTACCCCGAAAAGAGGCTACCAGAACTATGCTTCTGCCAAAGAACAGAGATGCAAAGGCTGGATTCAAACAAGGTAGTCAAAGAGTCATAGTACAAGAAAAATAGGACTCAATACCAGATTTCAAGCCCTCCAAAACAAGTCGTAGTAGAAAACAAGTGGCTACAGCGACTACCTAGTCGCAACCACTTTTCTGTACAGTACCGCCACTACTGGCTGTGATATTTGCCCAGCTGTGATGTTTGCCCGATTTTTGTGATGCCAGATTCTGATGTTTCCACGACTGTTAAGTTGCCCGACAGGTAAATTACTACCAATGTGCAAAACACATACTGCCCTACAAATTTTAATAATGAAAATAGTTAACAAAATCGATGTTTTTGTTCAGTTAACAAAGCTGAACAAAGCTGTTAGCAAAGCAGATCTATAAAAAATAAATAAAAGTTTTTTTTTTATATTTTGATATTGAGATCTTGATGCTCTCTTATTTCACTAACTATTCTCTTACAAGAGCCGATTCTTCCCAGTGACTCCATCATCTTTCAGTACCTATTCACTGGCAGTACCTGAGTTCTCTTCGTTCATTCCGTTTCCTTGACTGCCTCTTTGACTCATACTTTGATTTTTAATTGACTATGTCTTCTTTCACAAGTTCTAAAGTGCATTTTACTCTCTTCTTCTCCCCTTAAAATTCTCCCTTTGACACCTTTTTTCTTACATTGTCATTCAAGGACACGAGTCATGCCTTTGACATTTGCCTATATATCTCGTACTAAGACTCTTCTTTGACTACATCGATGCAGGTCCTGTCCATGAATATTCAATCAAAGAAAACCAAAAGTTCTAGTCAAAAACGTGGTCAAGGAAAGGAAGGTGATTGGCAGGATTCTTGACCTGTCAATAAAGCAGTCATTGAATATGAGGAAAGCAAAGGCAAGGCTTAGGTCCTGCCAATAAAGAGGTAATCAAAGAGGAGGGAGTCAAACAGTGGAGTTTGTTCCTGTCAAAGAAGAAATATTCATGGAAGAGAGAATAATAGGCAGGACTTGACTGCCACCAATGATGAGGTAGTCAATTAAGAGGAAGTCAAAGGTCAGGCTCTGGTTCTTTCAGTGGAAAAGCAGTCAAGGAAAAGGGAGTTAAATGAAGGACTCGGTTTTGTCAGTAAAGTGGTATTCAAAGACAAGGGAGTCAGTGGCACATCTCGGCTTTTGTCAAAGAAGAGTTACTAAAAGAAGGAGTATAGGGTGGACTCGAATGCTGGAGGAGAAAGAGAGGAGGGGATGAGAGCAAGTGGAGCCTTACAATGAAGAAATAATAATAGAAAAGAAAATCAAAGGTAGGACAGCTTCCAGTCAATGTGAGGTAGTCAAACAAGTTGGCAGCAGAAGCAGAACTCAAATCTTGCCAATGAATAGGTACGAAAAGAATAGGGAGCAATGGCAACGAGTAAAGTCCATGAACATGACGATGGTCCTGTCAATAAAGATTTATTCAAAGAGGGAGTCAAAGGCAGGACTCGAATACTACTAGTGAAGAGAAAGTCAAAGGCAGGACTCGAATACTATTATTGAAGAGGTAGTCAGAGAAGAAAGAGTCAAAGGGAGGAATAGAGACCTGCCAAAGTAGTGGTATTAAAAGAAGACATAGTCAAAGGGAGGACTAAGCTACTATCGAGGTAGCCACAGAATAGGTAATCAATGAAGAGGTAGTAAAACGGAAGACCCTGCTCCATTAAAAAAATAGGTAGTCCGAGAAAAGAGAATCAAATGTAGTACTTGGGTACAGTCAATGAAGATATAGTCAAAGAAAAAGGAATCAAAGGCAGGACTTGATTCCATCAGAGAATAGGCTGTCGTGAAACGCCATTTAAAGGCTGGATTCTGGTCTTTACATGAAGAGGTAGTTAACGCAAAGAGAGTCATACAACAACTCGAAGTAACATACGTCGTGAGAGTTAGAACATCGATTTTGTGATGCAGTAGATATTAGGTAAACGAAGCATGGCTTGATGCCAGTGGAGTTAGGGGATCAAACGTTATGGCTAGTGTATTTTAAACGAAAGTTGTATAAAACCTGAATAACAGTGTTCAATTACCAACACCGAAACGGCAGGACGGTGGGGTTTAAATAAGACAAGCGTTCATCTTTTAAATTAAATGGACTTGAATGGTAGAAAGCTATAAAATAATACTAGAAGAAATGTCGGAAAGCACTTTTCATCCAACTAAAAATCTAGATATAACGAATTAAAATAATTTGTCAAACATTCAGGCTCGTTACCTTTAACTATTAATAATCAGTAACCAGTTTTACATTCGTGCTGTTTTAGTTCTCGATCTGTTTCTAATAAAATGCTAACAAAAAAACTAATAACAATGTTCTGTGAATGACATATTTTTTCTATATCTAGGTAAAATTTCAGAACAGAGCTGGAAGTATCTGTTTTTCGAGTGTTGATTACAACAACTGCTTTGAAAGCTGTTTCCTGGCATATTCAATGAACCACACCCATTGCAGGTATAGCAGTTTATTGCACTTTTTCTTCAATAGAAAATATGTTAACTGATATGAAGACCTAAACATAAATAGGGACGTATTTTACGTATAGCAGTCTTCTCCGACTATACATGAAATTGAGCAGCCCAAACCATCGAAGTTATGCTTTGATTTAGACTTAGGATTGTAAATGATACAGAAGGGCTTAGTTTAGTTTAACTAATCTTATACCAGTTTCCAAAACGTGCAGCCTTAAGGTTGTAAATGTGTCTATGCTAATCATCGTTTGCCTTTAATCTGGAATCAATGTCAGTCCGCCATTGGGACCTTTAAATAACCATCAGGTAAGTAAATTCCCTACTTATCTTATTCTAATCAGATAAGATATTTAAACCAATTTACTTGATCTTAGTCATGCTTACGACCCATTTTTGATAGTCATGTGCATTGATGGATTAGTTAACTACACGTTAAAACTACTAGTTAAGCTTCTTTTAAGCAGTTTCCTAGTAGTTATAATTAAATTATAGTTGATAACAATTAGTAACTTTATTTTTTATGAAGTTAAACTACTTGTGATTGAATTACTTTCCTTTTTTATTTCCATAGGCCAAGTAGCAGTTTGTAAAAAAAAATTAAAATTAAAATGCACTTTAATTTATTATTTTCAAAATAATAAATTAAATTGTATTTTTATTGGGAAACGTGTTCTACGAATTTTAGGAAAAACATCGTCAGAACCCCCCATTCATTACGTAAATTAAGAACAGGGTTTGAACTATTTTTGATGCAGCTCTCCGCACTAGCCAACACATTGCCAAAAGAGTAGTTGTGGATGTCCGTACCCACATACTTTATAGTGCGTGTGAGACTTGAGTTACACTCCCGTTTGTGATTACACATATTTCATTCAGCGTGCACGTAGGGTAGATCGTTTTAGTTCGGGTCTCTTTAAAACATTGTTACTGTTAGTGTGTTGTTTATTAAATTAATTCTTTTACTTCTTTTTAAATACTTGTACTATTACACCAATTTTATTACAAAAGCAATTTAAAAGTAATTACAACTACTAACTATTATAAGAGAACTGTAACTGTAGTAGCAACCGATTTTATAAAAGTGGCTAGTCAATATTTCTAACTATATTTCACACTCTAGTTAGTAACTGTAGTTTAATTACTTTTTTAGTATTTGTTGCCCATCACAGGTCATAGCATGGAAGACTACATAAATATGTAAGCAGTCTAATAAAAGTATAATTGGGTATTATTGAACGACATAATTTGCAGAAAGGAAGATGCAAATGTTAGTTCATTTCTCGGACATCCAAACAATCTCCCCAAATTATGAGCATAAAATGCAAACAGATTTAAATTTCGGTCAGGAACTACAAAGCATTTACCATTAGTTGCCTAAAACAAAATAAAAGCAGGTAATGAACATGATTTATTAAAAGGCAAAAACACCTAAGTGAAAGTAATGCGACTTACAAATTTCAAAGAATAAGAGAAAGCACATATGTAGCTTACCCGAGAGTCATCTAGGGAATAACGTATTTGAGAATGACGTGCGAAACCTGATTACCAAGGAGAGTGTAATAATGCTTGAAACATTTTCACCCACTTTGTATCTTGCAGGCGTAAGTCATTATTTATGTTTTTTTGTACGTTTCAGTAAATCATGTTCACTACTTGTTCAGTAAATAATGTTTACTGTTAAAGATTTCATTTATTTTAATATTCAACCCTCTAATCAGATTCGACAGTCGTGGACTGTTTTGATTTTTAATTTTACGTAACATATCACTGCATTTTTATCTTATGAATCCCTGGGGACAGGATTTAACAAGATTAGTTACATCAGTGTTACACGCAGGTCTGTTGATCGGCAGCTCCCACTGGCAAACACGAAATGCAGTGTTTTTCAGATTGGGACCACTAATAAACACCTGAACTGCTTAATTGCGAGAAAGCAAAAATATCCTCTTTATAATATTAAAGACCTTGGAGTCTGGCTGGATAGATATTTGAAATGGGCAAATCATTGTTGCTGTATAGGTTAGGTCACTAAGCAGCGTTCTGCGATTGTCCGACGGTGCTTCTTGTCTGGCGATCGCAGAACCCTGCTTTGGGCATTTTGTGTTTTTGGCAGCCCGATATTGGAATATGCATCCCCGGTCTGTTCCCCACACCTTGTGGGGGACATCTACAATGTCGAATCCGTGCAGCACGCATTCAAAAAGCGACTGCGGGAGCTCTCAAACTTAAGTTACTCCTAACGACTGGGTGGCCTTTGGGCTGATTCGCTGGAGCTACGATGACTTAATGTGACCTTTTGATCGTTCACTCCCTCCTACATCACCAATGCGACATAAATTATGGTCACTTCTTTGAAAAAAGAATTGACAGTTTAACCAGGGGACACCCCCTCAAATTGATACAACCTAAGGCCACCCAGAACTGTAGAAAGTTCTTATTCTCATCTACAGTGGTAAGTGTGTGGAATGGTTTACCATCAAACAAGATTCTGGTACCAAATGCTGGTGCTTTCAGGCGTGGCCTGGTATTGCAGAGGGAGTATTTGACCAGGCATGTTAAGTACTTTTGATTCTCTCTAATACATTATTGATTTTATTTATGTCTTTTTATTACTATTTTCACTTTCTTTTCCTTTTACTTTTGGTGGGCTGTCAGCCATTTTCAATCCTTCCCTATCCAGTCACATGTACGTGTGTGACAAAGTTACAAATTACAAATTACTTTCCTCATAAATAACTCATTAAACGATATGGACCGTAATTTTACAGTAAGAAGAACCGGGAACAACTGGAAAAAAAAACTAGAAATTTCGATTTTATTTGCCTTTGAAAAGCCAAAGCTGTAATTAAAATTTTTGTTGGCGCTCCTTTATAAACACCATGTGTTCATCACTGAAAAATAAGAAAGACGTGTGCTCCTCTACGAGTAATTTATGCGAAATCTTAATTCTCAATTCGAAATCTTAATTTAGTGGCGTGAATGCACTAAAACAACAAATTTTACTGTTGAAAATGGGGTTTAACACCTGTGGCGTATACTTTTCGAAAATCACCGTTGCCCTCGGAATATCAGCGTGCCTAGTTAAGCTGCCGCTGCTTACGAAATCAGTTTATTTATTTATGCAAATATAATTTGTATGGTGGCCACCAATTTTTACGACAGTCACGTCTTATTTAAATTTCATGTCATTTGTCAGCGAGAATAATTGGCGGAGTATAGCATAGCCTATAACAGACACTGAATTGCAAAATTTTGGTTAGTTGGTTGTTTGCCCGTTTTTAGTCTGGGAGTAGCCAAAACCAAAGAGCAGATTGCAATGAATTTTAGATATTATTAGATAATCCCAAAAGTAATTCTGATCTCGAATTTGCCAAAAATCGATTGATTATAATTCACGAAATTATGACTTTTTTTCCGAATTTATCGATCTAACACTCGATATTGTATAATTGGAAGCCTCAATAGTTAAGGTATTCCGACGAAGCATACACTGTGCTGCTGGTAATCAAGTGAATTTTTAAAAACCGTTAAAATAAATCATCGTTGCGTCTTTAGTGCTAACAATCTTTTTCGACGTAACTCAACGAAATAATAACATTTGATTATCGAATTTTAACCACTAGAGGAAGGCAGGCAAATGGAAAGTATAAAAGGATTCTTTAACGACTCACAATTGTTACATGTGAAAGAAAATGCTTTGAGGAATTCATCTATATCATGGCGACAGAACTGACGTTTACACTGTCAATGGAAATTCCAAATGTGAAATCTCAAATCGCGTAACCAAGAAGCAAACGTTAATACACAGCAGGCGACGTGTTAATACCGCAACACGGACCAATAAGATGGCTTTGCATAATAATTCCAAGATTCCTACGGTTGCTATGGAAACTGAATTTTCAATATCGTGTTGCAATAATGAATATGCTTAACCTCAAACGCAATAGGCCTAATTTCTCTGCTGTGGGAAGTTAAAAGGGCATCTACAAATTAGGCTTAAAATTTCTGCAAGCTTTAGCATTATTTAAATTCTATCTTCACACCCAAGCTAGCACCGTCTGACCTACAACTGTTAAAATTCCAACTATCGTTACTGATGATTGTTTGGCTTGTAAGTTAATGCTTTATTATTAACGAGTTGTAAAGCCCGTCATGAAAACGGGCGGTTCTAGGAGTACACCTGCCCCGTATGAGTGAAATGCGTAATTTAAAAAATGCAGGTTTTTGAAGATGGGTAATTATGCTAAGGTTGCTTCGCCTACTCAATTCATGTTTCCCGTGGTTCATGTCACCAACTTTCATTCATTACCATAACTCGGGAGCAGACCGACGTCTTTCACGTCGTGTGGCCTTGTCTTTTTTTGTGTCTTTTAAAGTCCTGTAGTAGGTTTGAATGTGTAGTTGGCCTCTCCCTCTACGTATTTTCCCCCTCGGCATATATCCCCCCCGCCCCATCGCTTCTCCCTACTTCGTTCATTTTTCCTTGCATTTTCTTGTGCCTTTTTGTGACTATTTCATCGATAGCAGTCATAGTAATCAATGCAGCATTGTTTTCTCCGACATGGACATGGAGAAGACATTTCTACCTAACGTACATTCATATTGCGTATCAACAACTCAGTTTGTTATGGTCCACGGGTCCACGAATACGTTACTTCATTTAGTGTGGCGGCATCTTGAATTTATTGGTTTTGTCCACAGTTTCGGTCCATGTGCATGTTTGTAAGAACATTGTTGTTTGCAGCATTATTGTTACACCATTGCTTCAATTCTTTTTCTTGATCTCTCTTGATATTATTGTTTTTAGCATTGTTAAAGCATTGTTTGCTGTGCGCTGGCGCTGGCAAAGGAGTGGCATCTACTGTTTTATGGGTTAAGATGGGTTAAGTTATTTTAAATCTAGGAAAGATATTCTACAATAATATAAACAATGTAAGCAGTATTGATTGACAGTAGCACGATGTTTGCCAGCTTAACCACGGCTGTACACTTCGCAGTTTACTATTAGACGGCGGCGGAAAGAGACTGCAAGTCACGAAGTAGAAACTAAATGTGGGAGCAAACGAAAGCCTCTTTTAATAAATATGAACGTAGCTTAGGTCTACCTAAAATTTAAAAAAAGGTAGCAAAGAGCTTCACACCAAAACGCAAAAACCTTAAACGTAGTTGAATGAGTATTGCACCCCCATTTTTAAGGAACATTAGCAAGTATTGCAAAGTCACTAAAATGTGAATGAATACAAATTTAAAATAGATTTCTATCCGCTCCGCTTACAATGGGACCAAAGAATGTTTTCTATTAGCCTGGTCATTAAATTGATTCAGATACTATCCAGGTACTTGATTTGGCACCATAGGAGAAGAAAGAACACCGAACACGTGGCCACTCAAAAAAGCTACTTGTTGCTCGGGCAAGGCGTGATTGTAGAAAGTTTTTCTTTGCTAATCGCGTTGTAGCTGTTTGGAACTATCTAACTGGTGATGTTGTTGAGGCGTCCTCACCTGCTGTTTTTAAAGCTAAACTTAAACAATGTGACCTTCACACATTTTTAAGACGGTCGTTCTGACAATACCATACTCTGGTAGATTCTGCTTTTTTTTAAACCCTTTTTTAACCTATCATATGTCGTTAGCTACCAGGCCTTTTCACCTTTTTGTTAATTCAGGCTGGGTGTTAGTGACACTTTGGTGTCCTTTTCTGTCCTGTGCACTTTAGATGCGAAATATGTTACATTATTATATAAAGAGGTGGGGATAGAAAGATACTGCCTGTCTCCTCACATGAATTATGTGAAGGCATACCAAGCAGTGCTATACATAAAAATACAAACAACGTTTCGAAAATTATCAATTTCGTCTTCAGGTTAGCAATTTCAGGTTAGAAAATGGAAAATTGATAATTTTCGAAACGTTGTTTGTATGTTTATGTAGCACTGCTTGGTTTGCCTTCACATAATCTGTTACTGTGCTTTTTACTCCATTCCTCACATGAACGCACTTCTTACGTTTTCTTGGCAACCTGGCACGAAAACGGAAATTGAGCTCCGCAATCTTGTTCGTCGCTTGTTTTGGTCAAATTCGTAATTCGCTATTAGCTATGTAAACTACGAACTCGTGGTGAGCAACTGAATGTTGTTTTTTCTGTAGCATTGTTGTCTAACTTTCGTTGTGTCGCCGACATGTATTTGCTATGATGCAGTCTGTATGTGAACTGCCCCAAAACGATACTGTAAACAGTACCATCACTGCAGTGCAACTAATTCGTTCTAAGTATGGAAACGGTAACAACCATTTTTTAAACCAATAAAGAGTAATTATTGTTTGTATAGTTTGATACGTTACCTAAACGGACGTTTACAGTAAGGATTATGTCCCTGTACTAATTTGAACGATGTAAATTGTGCAGTGTGCATATATTAACGCCTAAATTTATTGCGTGAAAATGCTCTCACGATCATCCATTCACATCCACAATTCGTGTACAGGTGAAGCTCTCACTAGTAGTGCATCCAGTTGCTATTAACGAACACACTACATCGTAGGTGTGTTGCTGTGAACCTACTTCCACCGCGACCTCCTTTGATTGAAAAGGGTACCGAAGCGTGCCCATTACGTTTTTTTCCCATCCCCACCCATTTCTTCTCCTATGTTGGCATTAAATTTCATCAAAAACAAAGCTCGTCATGAAATTGCACTTTCTTGGGCGTCAGTCCAATCCTATCAATAAATACGGATGCAAACCTATTTACGTTGCCATTTACGTTGCCTTTCGGCCGTGTCAGTAGGGATCAGCGGTAGGACCTTGGCCTCTGATTTCAAAGGTCCCGGGTTCGATTCCCCGCTGAGGCAGTCTGACATATAAGTCCAAAAGGCAACGTAAATAGGTTTGCATCCGTATTTATTAAACCAATCTCGAGCCCATTGGCTTTCCGTCACGTATTAACAATCCTATCAAAGCTACTAAAAATGTGTCATTACGAGTTTACACCGCTAATGTGCTATGGCTTCCAATACTGATGGACGTGTTTTTCCGAGCCCCTGCAGATCTTGTAACATTACATTTCAACAAACCGAAAACTTACTAAGATGTCCCTTTGCTTCGGTGGAAACCATGCTACTTGTACCAACTTATCTGACGTTATTTCCCTCTGCATGGTTACACTGTATTGTATTTCATGTCCAGTTGTTTAGCAATTAATTGAAAATCATACCTTTCACATGTTTATTTTCATCCATTTTGTTATAAAAGGGAATCACTGGTTATGGCAGCTACTAATAAAATTTATTTATTTCATTGGACTTTTAAGATTGCTGTGTGCAACAGCATAATGTGAATGTCATGTCCATAATTATTCTGCCAACTATTTCTTTTCGTAGGTTTCCTTTTCATCCCCAAGGCCTTGACTTACCTTCGTGTAAACTTTCCGAGGAGACATATCGGTCGTGGTTTGTATGGAGTGGGTTTCTAATTCTGGGAAACGGACAAGAGAATTGCAACTGTGCTCGAAAATGTGAACATCGATCATTTGATGCAAAAGACAGATATTTAGGAGATTATACGAATCAGACCAAAGTCGTTCTGCATTTTGATGATCCCCATGAAACTTTAATCGAAGAGCGCTTCATATACGATCTCATAAAGTTATTGAGCGATATTGGAGGGTGTTCTGGACTTTGCATTGGCGTCTCTCTCCTGTCACTCTTTGATATAATCACTACAATGACGAAACATCGGAAGAAGAAAACTACATTTTCAACCAGCGACCCATTGTATTTCATAGTGATCAGAACATACGAAAAGTTCATGAAATATAAAACTTGTTCAAATAAAATGAGGGGAAATGCAAACCATCAGAGAACCAGAACCTTCAATATAGAGGTTCCATCTATGCTGAAAACAGCCATTTTGCTAATTTGCATTGGAATATCCACATTTGGTATTATAAACAGAACAACGTATTACTTTAAGTATCCAGTCAGGAGTATGGTTGACATATCATTTAATGACACACTGGAATCACCATCAATCACTGTTTGCCCAGGTGATGTATTGTGGATGTGGCAAAACCATTACGCAAATATGACCAACGTCACAGATATGTGCAGTGTGACGATATGGGATCTATTTGATTTCCCTGGATTTAATGCCAGTTTTTTTTGGTTAAAGGAAAAAGTAAGATATAACACATTAACAGCAAAAAAATATATTGCTAATTTAACAATAAACAGTTTCATCAGTGTTCTCATGTCAACAATTTGTAAACAAAAGGTAATTGATTTAGTTCAAAAGTGCACTCCTGCTTAAACGCTTGAGCTGTCATCATTAAACTTACGTTTCATTCATGTCAACAGTTTCTAAACGCAGGACACATTTCAGTAACCGGTACTTTGTTTTGGTCCATTTTTTTTATCAGTTATGACAGCATTTTAAGTCATTGTGTACAGTGCAGAACATTCTGCATTGGTGAAGTCAGCTAATTTCAACCCAAAATCACATAGAAAGATAAGCTGATGACCAACAAATAAATAATACTGTCTGTACAGTCAGAAAGACAGCACTATGTTATGTCACTAGTAGATACTTCGATGGAACCTTAACCTGGACCTTAACAGTTCTATCACAAACTGTAAAGTTGATGATTGTGGGCGTAGGTGTGCAGTTGTTCGCCTAGCACCAAGCCTCGATTGTTTTGCTGCAGATATGCTTTGCCTACACCTTTTGAGCTAATATCATATTTGAGCTCCTTTAGCTAACATGATTATTGCATTTAAATGATCGGTTCTCTGTAGCAATATGTGTGCTATCATAGAAAAACGGAAACTGCTAAATAATAAAATAAAAATCAGACCCTACATAAGATGTGCGCGAATTTTCTGAAATAAAACAGAAATCTAAAACAAATGAAAAGCTTTATACAAGTGTAATTTCAGGAATTTAAAGCAGTCGCTTTCCGTAATGTGACAAGACACTTCCAAAAATAAAACTATTGCATGCAATCAAAATTAGATGAAACTATTTAAAACTAAATGCAGCTATTTTGGATGTAATGCAAGTACAAAGCAATTAATTAAAGTTATTTTTAATTTTTTAAAGATCCCTTACTACTTTTGGATAGACCACAAACAGGTATTCCTGCAAGATGGAGCCTGCTTTGAGTTGGGAGATCATGGTGAGTTTGACAATTTTGACAGTTTGATGGTTAAACACGAATGTATAATTTACAAGTGACAACAACAAAAGAATACAATACACTATTTTTTACTTAAATAACCGTTATTGATAGTAAGTTTCTGCACTATAAACTTGAGAAAAATATGTGAGCTTTGTTGGATTAGTTTTATAAAACACGTGTACTCAAATGCAGACAAGTAACAAAACCATTCTTAAACAAAAATGTTGCAATTAAGACTAGGGTTTTTCCGGTGAAAAAAAATAACGAGCTGGGAGATGCCACTAACACTTCTGAAGCTAAAATTATGTGACGAAACAATGTTTGGAGAAAACAAGTAAGGCCTTTAAGCATTGATTTTACAATAATTTTTGTTAGTAGAATTGTGCCAGCTTGTCTTGGATACTCGTGGTCTTACTTATAACATTTCAGTCGAAGAAGTTTCTTTTTATAATTGTGTCAGTAGCATTTTTCTGTATTCTTAGAAAGATTCATTTTTGAAACTATGTTTTTTTTTATGTTTGTGTATAAAACGTTGAATAGCGTTTATATGGAATCATCACTAAACAACGAAATGCACACATGAACTGCATACATTTCTGCATATAATATTCCATTTAAATAGCATTAATATTAGCTGGACCTATCTTAGTTGCAAATAAATTCAAAATAAGAGAAGGAATGCAAGCATCGATTTTTGGCTTTTCAATCAAAACACACAATTACGAAGGGCGATCCCAGCATTATTTTACAGTGATAAACTAATTTGTAAAGATTCTGAGAAGGCTGATGTATTAAATGGGATTTTCAATGAAAATTCCGTAGTTGCAGTATCGTGCAGAGTCCCACAAGAGGTCAGGGGCAAGTTTTAGAATAACGGCACAGTCACATCTTTTCTGTGGATATTTTATTTGTACTTTTATATTCCCCTTTTTCTTGCCTTTTTGTCCTTTCTTTACCTGTTTCAGCCATTTTTGTAGGTTTTTTTTATGCCTTCCGACCACGAAAAAAGGCATAAAAAAAGGCTATTTTGCTTACAAAACATGGCCTTTGCATGTCAACGTCATTACGTCGTTGACAATCGTGTGGCACCAGCCCAAGTATTGACAGAATATTCCTGCGTTACTGATTTTACCATTGCTCAAGCTTGCAACATCTTAAAAACTCTCAAAAATAGTAGGGCTCTTGGCCCAGATGGACCTTCGGTTTGGTTTTATAACGAATTTGAACAGGAACTTTGTGTGCCTTTGTTTAAATTCTAAGTTGCGCAGTACAAACCGAAAAATTTCCAAAGTGCTGGAAAATGACACGTAATTCCAATTTTTAAAAAGGGGAATGCAGCTATCCCTCAGACTGAGACTTGTTTCTCTTACATGTACTCCTTGTTGAGTACTAACGTGAATTGACAAAGTCTCCTTATGACATTTTTTAAAGTAAATAGGTTGCAGCCATGTGACGAAGGGGGGGGGGGGGGGGGGCTTAATGGCGCGTCGACAGCTTGGTCATAAGCGCCAACCAAGGAAAATCAACCACACTTCAACTATTAAGTTATTTAGAAGAGTAGCACTCTGCAATATGTAGGTGTTCTCATCTAGACATACGCTAGTGTGTCGCCACCAAGTAAGAGTCGATCATCCGATTCTAGACAACCGATTGTTAAAAGGTTGATTGATGATGATAAAAAGGCGACTCATTCGCTGACATCTGTTAAGTAAGCAACTAGAGCATATTTTATCATGTTTAGAATAAATCCCAATGTGTCCGAAACCGTTCAAATTGTAAAAAATGTAACGGGAAGGTGCAGGGATAAAGAAAAAAACTAAAAGTTAAAGGACGAGTGTCCACCATTCCTTATGAAACATGCGTCAATACGTTGTTTCGAAGATACTTCTAGCTAATTAGTTAGCTAGTCAGTTAGCAAACTCGCTAGTGCTAGTAACGTTTTTTCATGTTAAATCCTATAGACTCTTTGCACATGGCTTCCGAAAAATTCGGTTGGCCTACACAGCTGAACATTTTCACTCAATGCACGTTGATCTGAACATTTTCCGTTTCTTGGTTTGGGACTTGCAGGGGTCAGGACAAATGTATAGAAGAGTTTTGGAAATTCGCAACTGAGGAATTTATATTTAGTATCTTTTCTATGTTGCAACCTGAAGCTGAATTGTTGGAAGGATAAAAAATCAGTCATTTATGTTGCCCTGCGTTACGTAAGAACAAACGGATACACGTTAGATAACGGTTATGCAACAATACGAACTATGACGAGCAAACGTGTTTTAAATTAATGACAAAAAAAAAACGAAATTATTTGTGATCTCATATTTTAGTAACAGTGAATTTCAAAGAATTCAGTATGTAAATATGAACGAAGATTGCTAACGAAAAAGTATTAATTTGGCTGATACAACGCATAATTGTTTATAGATAGGGAATACGCTTATTGCGTGAGCAAAGCAACGAAAATCAGCGTTTGTTAGTGCAAAATGGGGATTAAGAAACTTAAGCATGTGAAAGGTATAATAAAATAAACCAAATAACGGCTCATTGGGCAACGACTGAAAATTAACAATGTGAAAAGGCCATGTCAGTCTGGCTTAGCGGTAGGACGTTGGCCTTTGTTTTCAGAGGTCCTGGGTTCGATTCCCCGCTCAGGCAGTCTTACATATAAGTCCAAAAGGCAACGCAAATAGGTTTGCATCCGTATTTCGTTAACCAATTTCGAGCCCATTGGCTTTCCGTCCAGTTTAAAATTCTTAGACATAAAAATGCTCCAGAAAAAAAAAATTAATAATAATAAATTTTATTTCAATTAGTTACAGCAGTAACCCTCGAAACTGTTTATAAGACAGTTTGTGTGAGATTCAAAGACAAAATTTTAAAAGTATACAATAATGAAAAATAATAAATAAATCACGTCTCAGCACAACTTTCCCTCCCCATGTGGAGGATTGCAGTTGAAACAATTTTAAAACATAAGAATTACAATTTCAAATTTTGCCAATTCAAACATCAAACACTATACAAGAAAGGTTAATTTTAAACAATTTTAAACAATTTTAACGTTGTTTACAAAAGCATTGAATATTAAGTTTTATTTCATTTTTAAGCAAAAAGTCTTGTACTCGTATTTTAAATTGTTGTTTATTTAAACAATTTAATAATATTGTTGGTATGTCATTCAATATGTTGGGTATGAAATATTCGCGTTTTCTTTTACCGTAGAAATTTTATTTTGTTTAAATAGTGTTTCTGTTTGTACTACATTATTTTTACTCCCAAACAAAATATTTATCAATTTATTCTGTATTTTCTGCAATCTTTCCAATAAGTATTCTGATGCATATCCATATATTTCAATATCATATCTAATTACACTTAATACCCATGCATCAAAAATTATTTTCTTCTGTTTCTTATTTAAAATTTCTCTTAATTTATAGACTTTTGTGCATAATCTCCCTAATTTTTTTAGTGTTTCTATGATATGATTTTTAAAAGACCAATTTTTATCAATTTCAATTCCTAAATATTTCATTGTATATTTTTTTTTAATTCAACACATTTATCACTACAAGAAAAAATTTGTTTTCCATTATCCTAAATTCTTGCAATTTCCATAATGTTTTATAATCCATTTATCTTTTTTTCATTTTAGGAACAGTAATATACATTTGTAGTGTTTTTTCTTTACTTATAAATAGTTCATTTTCTATGTAGTAATCATTTATTACATCATAGTCATATTGCAAATTTTGTGTCATTTCACAATAGTTATTATTTATAGATATTAACGCTGTATCATCAGCAAACATGAATAAGTTAGTTTTCTCTATTAGATGAAAATAATAATAATAATATTAATAAACTTTATTGCAAACAAACAAAATACATTAAAGAGTAAACAAGAAATTGGTATCCCCAGAGTTTACAAAGGGCGAGGTTTAGGCTTGAAAGCCCAATCTTACACCTAACCCACTAAGACGGTGCAAGACAATAAAACGGTGTGTCGCCAAGTTTCAAAAAAGAGCTGGCCTTTGAAGGTAGTGATATCATTCAACCAGTGAGAGGCCAACAAGGTTAATTCTATTAGCCTAGTTAACCGCACCGAATAAAAATTTGGACATTGAATAAAAACTTAAATGTTCTAGTTTTCATTTAACTTTTAAACTGTTGATTGGTGCGATCAACTTTATATATATATTGCACCATAAAAATTTACATTACTTGTTTTTTTCCTGTATAACAGTCTCCCTTCTTAACCTTGCTCAATCCTTAGCGATGAAAAGTCGGCTTTCTTGCAGTGCTCGCAGCCCCATGTCCGCTGCGCATGCGTCAGCCTCTACCAGGCTATATAAGCACCTGGACCCGCGCATTTAGCCATTCTATCTTCCTATAGCGTCATGTAATGTGGTCATCCATCTTGATCTCCCGTGGTACTTCGGTTAATCGGATCTTTGGTCCCGCTGCCAATGGTTTCAACGAGGGCGCCGGTTCACCGAACCGGTTCTCCCTCTCCTCTCTCCTGGTCCTGGACTGGATTCGAAGGTTTTGAACTTCAACTGGTGCCAGAAGCCCACTTTGGCAAGACATGCTTCGTTGTTCTTGCCCCTTCACCATTTTTATTACCAGTTTTTTATTACCATTTTCGCCTGTGCTACTGGCTCCGTTTCCACTTCCTACAGAAGAAAAATACGCTGTTCATTACAGGAATTACAACTCTAGTATGAAAGGCGTCCAGAAAATTATAAAATTTCGTAACAATGTGATGGTTAAGTACGTAGCCTTTAATAAGGAGAAACGTCAAACTGCAACTACACCATTCGGGAAATATTTCTTTAAACTGAAGAACAAATCGCGGCATGTCTCCTTGAAGTTATACATCGATTCGAGTAGTCCACGTAGCACAGTAATTTGCTGCACACGGACTCGTTCACGATCCTCCATGAAAATATCATGCCAGGAACCTTGATAGACGTGGACTTGCCGAGATTTATTTCACCATCCTCAAAAATTTCCAACCTAATTGTGTTCAAATGTCGCTCGAGTTCATGAGCTGAAAATATGGAGCTTACTCATACTTCCTTTTCACCAATAGGCTTATCGACACACTTTTCTACAAGGTTGAGTGTAGGTATATTTACCGGAACGTAGAAACGTAATTGCACAGTTTCAACATGAGCAGTTACAAGCAGAGCCATCCTCTGTGTAGTGACAAAATTAAGCAAGACCTGTGGAAATTTAAAGTTGGCATGCCAGGCATCCCTATGAAAGAATTTATCGGACTGTACACTAAACTTTAATCAGCCCTAGGGGAAGGCAGCTTTGAAAGGCAAAAGGATTTGGTAGAGCCTTTTTTGCAATATTTTTTCAATGTATGAAGAGGCACTTACAGTTTCTTTGCTTTGGGACACACTTTCATTCTATGATCTACTGGAAGAGTTAAGTTTTGTGAAAAATAAAATAGGAAAAAGGGTTTCAACGATTTTGACTTTCAAACAAGAAAATTAATCATGTACATTGTGATTTCAACATCAGCACCAATCATTCGTCCAGAAAAATATCACAACCAAAAGAGCTGATAATTAAAAATAAACCTGAACTCAAACGTGTCACATCCTTCAATTAGGGAATGCCAACGTCTGAATCAAAAATTTAATCACTACTGTAGATCAGGCATGCAAATCTTTAAGAATATCTCATCATGATCTTCATACTTCTGATGAAGACAACTTGCAGCTAACTGCATTGGTACGGGCTTTCTATTTGTCGGTGTTATTGGTACCCACCCGAAACCGATTCTCTTATTAGAGAATCCCTCATAGTTTCCAAAATAGGTCGGCCTATGAGAATAGTGATATCATAAAATCAGGTAAAGGCTGCCAAGGTTAATTCTATACGCCAGCAAATTTGGCACATTTCCGTCTAATTTCTTCGTACGAGTACGTTTTAGGATTCTGAACTATGTTGGATTTACAACTGTACTATCCTATAGCTTTGACATTGGCATTTATTCAATTCGTCTTCTTTGCAGATAACCACAATCACACCTGGCTAAATGTAAATTAAAGAACATGACAATGCGCCAAGTTTGCTGGTTAATAGGATTAACATTGGTTGCCTTTCCCTGGGTTAATGATTTCACTACTTTCAAAGACCGACCCTTTTTCGAAACTAGGCGGCTTCTCTTTTACCAGTTTTTGTTTTGGGCAGATAGCACAAATTTCATAGACTGTGAACTACCGAAAGTCACACCATCTTATACTCATCTGTATCTTTCTTCTAGAGGAATTTTATGTCTTCATATTTAAACATTTATCGTATGTATTCATTTACATGTGAAATTCACTAATAATAGTAACAATTATTTTCTTCTACTCCCCGATCATGTACTTGACGGCGACACAATTGCATGTGTCTAGATTAACCGGCAAACTTGGCGCAATACCAAGACATATTTCCTTTTACATGAATTACTTTTATTTAAAGGAAGTATGGCTAACTAAGGGACTTGGAGTCTTTCATTGCAAGAAGAGTTAGAAACAAAATGCAGATCGTGGGCAAACGGCCCAGTCAGATAGGAAGTGAGCATACGATCTGCATTTTGTTTGTAACTCTTCTTGCTTGAAAGACTCCCAGTCACTTAGTTTTGTTGTTTTTTATGAGAGCCTTGGCCCTAAGCCTCCTTTTTGCAGTAACAATGCATTTTGATAATTAGGTATTGAAATGATGCGCTTATTGCACTTAAATATGTTATAAATAGTTTTACAATAATTTTCCATTTACATGCCACTTCAGAGCTACGTGCTTGTAGCTGAACTCCATTTCATAATGGCACTATCCCACACGACGCTTTGCCTGTCTGCTAAGAGTTTGATTTGGCAATTTTCTCTAGTGAGATATACAGGTGTCTTTACAGGTACCCTAAGAGAATTAACATAGGAGTTGTCGGATTAGCTAGTTAGCTATTTACCCGTAACACAAATCAACTTTATTGAGGACACTTTTTCTCCATAAAGGACTCATGTCCACAGTTTAATGTTGCGGTCTTATTCTTACTGGGTCCTGTGTACCAGAACTCAACGATTTTCAAGATTTCTACCGCATGGGAAAATTTTACCAGTTGGATGAAATCACATATAAGCTTGTAACAGTTAAAAGACCCAGTCCTCTAGTGAGCCGTCTTTTTCCTATAAGCTTGTTAACAGTTAAAAGACCCACTCCTCTAGTGAGCCATCTTTTTTCTATAAGCTTGTTACAGTTAAAAGACCCAGTTCTCTAGTGAACCATCATTTTCCTATAAGCTTGTTAACAGTTAAAAGACCCACTCCTCTAGTGAGCCATCTTTTTTCTATAAGCTTGTTACAGTTAAAAGACCCACTCCTCTAGTGAGCCATCATTTTCTTATAAGCTTGTTAACAGTTAAAAGACCCACTCCTCTAGTGAGCCATCATTTTCCTATAAGCTTGTTAACAGTTAAAAGACCCAGTCCTGTAGTGAGCCATCTTTTTCCTATAAGCTTGTTACAGTTAAAAGACCCAGTTCTCTAGTGAGCCATCATTTTCCTATAAGCTTGTTAACAGTTACCCACTCCTCTAGTGAGCTATCTTTTTCCTATGAGCTTGTTACAGTTAAAAGACCCACTCTTCTAGTGAGCCATCATTTTCCTATAAGCTTGTTAACAGTTAAAAGACCCAGTCCTCTAGTGAGCTATCTTTTTCCTATAAGCTTGTTACAGTTAAAAGACCCACTCCTCTAGTGAG